>CAUYQG010299025.1:0-19103 GCA_963574415.1 Tarsius wallacei
GTCCTCTAAAGTTGCTCAATACGTATTCATTGAATAATATATGAAAAAATATATTTAGACCATGTAACTGACTTTTTGTCCTCTATGAACTAATTATTATTATTACTTTTTTTTTTAGTTGGAGTCTCACTCTGTCGCCCAGGCTGGAGTGCAGTGGCACGCTCATGGCCGTGCAAGCATCGACCTTCTGCGCCCCGGTGATCCTCCCACCTCAGCCTTCCAAGTAGCTGGAACCACAGATCTGCACTACTACGCCCAGCTTGCATATTTATTTATTTATTTGTTTGTTTGTCTATCTATTTATTTGTTTATTTATCATAGAGATAAGGTCTTACCAAGTTGCCCAGGCTGGTCTTGAACCCCCAGGCTCAAGCCGTAATACTTATTTTTCAGAGGTAGACACATAGATATACACATTCATTATTAAATTTTGAGCTTCATTGTTTTCTTCCATCAGTCCTCAAATAAGTTATTTTTTGGTATATATTTTTCCTCAGGAGTAGAGTAATACAAAGGGGCCACCCAAAAAAAGTGGAATTATCTTTTGGAGGGTGGGCCCCTTGTAGTACAGGCTTCCCCCATTTGGTGAGTGTTCTAGGAACCCATTGACATCAGTGTACCAGCTAGCATTGTTGAGAGAGGCTGCATTCAGCTTCAGTGAATTTTGGGGGGGAGATTCTTTCAACGCATTTGCCCATTTCACGGTGGGTGGTTTACGAGTTCATGCTGAGTGTTCATTAGTTTTTGACCAAAAGCGGCATGACCCTTGTGCCCCACCCTCCCAGTTTACCTCATCTTGCCCTCAGAAACTTTTGTTTTTGTTTTCCTGGATGAAAAAGGTCCTCAAAGGGAAAGGCTTTGCTGATATGGAAGAGGTGAAACAAACAAACAAAAAACGGCAGAAGCACTAAAAGGCATCAGAATTGACAAATTCAAAAAACTGTGTGGAGCGGTGGAAAAGCATCCTGATGGGTGTATTGCATCAAACAGAGAGTACTTTGAAGTTGACTGAAGTTTGAACATGTAAGAATAAATTCACAATTTTTGGAAAACAAATTCCAGGGGTTTTTTGTGTCCCCTCGTACATATTTCTATCACAAAAATAATAGTTTCCTTCTATGTATGGGATACGTATTTAAATATAAAGTTAATTAAATCAAAGAAAAACTAGAGAGGGAAAGTATTGTGGAAAATAACTTTCTATTTGGTTTACTATTAGCCAATTATATTAAATTTACTGTCAACGTCCTCTGACATTTTCTTTCCTTTTTAAATAGCTTGCATTAGTTACATTTCCAAGAAGCAGGAATTTTACCTATGTAAGCCTTTTTACTGTGTGTGTAGCCCTATGTCATTGCCCACACACAGGAACTAACTCATGCATAATTTACTGGTGATGACAGGGAGAAAGAAGACAAGCTTTCCAGGAGAGGATGAGGAGGAGGCAAGGAAGAGCAGAACCAAAGGAGGACAGCATTCAGATTGCTGAGAAATCATGCCCAAGGTTTCATCTCTTTGGTGCTCATTGCCTGCCTCTCTGCAAGAATTCTCATCATGATAAATTTCAGTCTTACATTTGTGTTTTTGTGACAATGTAAGACTGAGCTAGTACTCAGGTGGTGGGGTTTTTGGAGACTCACACTCCTAGTTCAGCCAACATAAAACTGAGTAGAAGAGGCAACTTCGTTCAGGTCCCCTCCCACTGTGGGAGCTTTTCTGTCTTCTTAATAAATCCTACTTTAAAAAAACAACAACTGAGAAGAAGATAACTTATTTGAGGGTTCTCCTTCCACTCACTTTTGGGACTTCCTCTTCCTGTGAATCCAGCTGCCCTCAGCCTTCCATGAACCTTAGTTATCTGGCCCAGGTGGTTTCTGAGACTTAATGTCTTCCTTGAAATGTGCCTCATTCCTCTGGGCTGTTTCCTGTTGAAGAGCCAGCAAAATCAAGACCGTAATCCTAATGTTTTGTTTTTGCCTTTCTTTCTTCCTGCCTGACTGCCTTTCTTTCTTAATATAGTTTTTGAACACCTCTGCTGGTGTCATGATTACAATAGATCCTGAGGGCATAGACTGCACCCCTTCCCTCATGGAAGTAATATGGAACATGCACTGCACAAAAAATAAAACAAAATGACAATTTTTAAAGAAATATGTAAGCATAACACATTTTATTTTTGAGTCTAATCAGCTGTGCCCTTACTCATTTGGCAGGAAAGATAAAATCTATGTACCATGTTCGTCTCAATGTAGTAGGCTCATAGTGAAATATGTGGTTGCTATTGAGTTAGAGAAATACTTGAGTAGAATAGTTTGGGTGCCCCTCAAATTACATTACTTCACATAGAGTTAGGCTGTACATATTTGTCTTACACGGATGAATAAATCAATTTTCTCTGCCCTGTTGTTCCCAGTTGTAGTATTCTAGAATAATGCACTTAGTCTATGCTCAGATTTATTGCAAACATTCAAAATGTGTCTCCTTCCACCCCTTTTTCAGATGGGTTGCCAGTAAGCTCAGGTGCCTATGTTCAGGTTAGAATGCCCTAACATGCCCACCAGAGCATTACAGCTGGAAGGCTGTTCTTTATTTTTCTTACATTCACTCTCTGGTTTTATACAGAACTCGATCTACATAGATACGTATCTCTGTGTAAAATTATGTTTTAAAATCTTCCAGTCTTTTTTTCCTCCCAGTAGAAATTTTGGGTTTTCATCTCAGGTTTTCTTTATTTCATACATGTTCTTTAATCCTTGTCTTCTAAAGGGAGCATCACAAAATATGTATCTATAGCTCATATCAGTATATGACTTATTTCTCCAAAGTTATCATACTAACTTGATAATCCACACTTTCCCACATTAGTGTTTGACTTTCTTTCTTTATGAAAGGAAACTGTCTCACTTGTTATCACCTTATACTGGACTAACAAGTTCTCTCAATTGCCTGGGATTGATATTGATTCTTGAAGAGAAACAAGACTTGAGATTATAATACAAAGAGATGAAGATAACTTAAACCAAGCAAAGTAGTAAGTTCATGGCTAACAAAAGGATTGACTAATAACCATAATTAATATCAAAATATATTTGCTTAAAATTATATTGACTCTTGTTTTACCATATTTTTATCAAGTTCATACCTATGGCCCCTGCCCAGTAAGACTGAAATATTTTTTTTTAAAAAAGAATACACAGCTCAACAATTAACTGTTCACTGCATAAGATATTCTTTTAAAAATGCATCATTTATAATTTTTTTTATTTTTTCATAACCAGTGATATATATATGACTACCAATGAATGAATGAATTATTGTTTCTACATCCTTTTGGTCATTTCTCTTATTTTTAATGTTCTCATTAGTCAATTCAGTGTATTTTATAATTTCAATAGCAACTTGGTAAGTGTTTTTACTGCAAGTATAAAAATAATGAAGCATAATGAGAGGCAGTATTTTGTAATGCAAGGTTATACATTCAAACGTTCAGAGAGGCAAGGCAGGTGGCATAAAAAGTACTACTTGTTTTCAGATGTCCCACCTTTTCAAGAAAAGTTAAAATTTGCTTTTATAAAAATTATCCTGATTTTGAAATCTTTGAAATTAATTTAAAAATGAAACATTATGTTGTTCTGCCCTGCATGGGCTAAACTAAACAATTCTGGATGACTTTTTGTGATTTCTTGTTTAGCAAATGAGAATTTTTTTTTGTAGTTAGACAGCCTGGGGTTCAGAATATTTGGACTACTGTGGTTATTGAGCAAGCGACTCAACCATAATGCACTTCATTTTCTCACCTGCCACGAGGGATCATTGTACTTCTCTTGCAGGGTTTTAGTGAGAGTTAAATGAGATAATATTTACATACTGCTTAGCACTGGATATGGGTACTCTGAGTATCCAAGCAAATCTGGTGATGCTGATGGTAAAGGTGAAGCTTTTAGAGTCTTTATTGACTTAGATGAGCCAAGAGAGTTGATTTATCAACGCACTGGCAGGATAGGAGTTAGGGAACATTTGAGTAAGTCAGAAACTGAAGAGCCAAACTCACTTGAAACTTCTGCTTTAACTTTGGAAGGCGGAGGTGAGAGGATTGCCTGAATCCAGGGGTTTGAGACCAGCCTGGGCAACTTGGCAAGACCTCGTCTCTACAGTAAATAAAAAACTTAGCCGGGTGTGGTGGCATGCTCCTGTGGTTCCAGCTACTTGGAAAGCTGAGGAGGAAGGATTACCTGAGCCCAGCAGGTCGTGGCTACAGTGGCTATGAGTGTGCCACTGCACTCCAGCCTGGGTGACAGAGTGAGACTCCTACTCAAAAACAAGTGACTTTAGTTTTTGTTCCACAACAGCTATCTTACATTTATTTATCCAGGAAAAAACAAAATTTTACAAAGAAAAAAATGAAGTTAAGCAGTCTCCACATTTCCCCCCAAATCTAGCCCTTAATGTATCCTCGGCCTTGCCTTATCATCTTACTCAACTCTTCATGAACTTTCTTAAGTTGTGGAGGATTTTATTTACCAAAGATGATGACACAGTGTGTCATGCCACATGTTCTCCTTATAGTGAAGTGTTGACACTCTTTTTATTAGGGGGTCTATGTCCCCTCTCCAAGAATATGGGTAAAACGCTGTGACTGCTTCCGTGAAAGAAGGAGGTAGAAGTGGTGTTATGTGACTTCCCAACCTGGGTCTTCAAAATGCCATGCACTTCTGCCTTGTTCTCTCGGTGTACTCATTCTTGAAACCCAGTAGCCACGCTGTAAGGAAACCCAGGTGACTACTATAATGAAGTATTACAAAAGAGGAGGCTGAAAACAACAGAAATTTGTTGTCTCACAGTTCTGGAGAGAAGAAATCTATCATCAAAGGGTGGCAGGGCCATGCTTCCTTTGAAATCTGTAGAGGAGAATTCTTCTTTGCCTCTTCCTAGATTCTAATGGTTTGCTGGCGGTTTTTGGTGTTCCTTGAATTAAAGCTGCTTTACTCCAACCCTTCATCTTCACATGCCACTCTCCCTATGTCTCCCTGCATTGTCTTTCTCCTGTGTGTCTTTCTCTGTGTCCAAATTTTACCCCCACTCCCTACCACTTTTTTTTTGAGATAGGGTCTTGCTCTGTCACCCAGGCTGGAGTGCAGTGACATGATCACAGGTCAAGGCAGCCTCAACCTCCTGGGCTCAGGTAATCTTCCTGACTCAGTTTCCCAAGTAGCTGGGACTATAGATGCATACCACCACACCCAGCTAATTTTTCTTTTTCATTTGGTAGAGATGGGGTTTTGCTATATTGTTCAGGCTGGTCTCGAACTTCTGAGCTCAAGCCATCCTCCCACCTCAGCCCACTAAAGCACTGGAATTAAAGGCATGAGCCACCACTTCCAGCCTAAAATTCCCCTTTTCATAAAGATACCAGTTATATTGGTTTAAGGCCCACCTTAATGAACTCATTTTAACTTGATTACCTCTATAAAGACCTTATTTCCAAATAAAGTCATATTTTGAGGTAGTGGGGATTAGGACATCAACATTTATTCTTGGGAGGATGCAATTCAACCTATGTCAGCAGGTCACAAAGAGAGGCCACGTGTTGCTGAGATTCCATCTGATAGCTGGTATCCACTGTCAGTCATGGAAGTGAAGAAGCCTTTGAGATGACCCCAGCCACAGCCACCATCTGACTACAACTCCATGGGATACACGGAGTGAGAACGTGACTAAATGAGCACAGTCAGTTCCCAAAACCATGACAATACTATAGTGATTGTTGTTGTTTTAAGTCATCAGGTTTGGGGGCCATGCAGCAATAAATAACTGGGGCATCAGTCACCCTGGGATGGTAAAGAAGTTTCTCCCTACCAGGACCCAACATATCTGCAGGTGCAGACATCTCTGAGGACCTATGGCTCCAAAAGTCTGGGTATGCCTCTTGCCTTGGCTTTCTCTGATGTTTTTCAAGGTGAATATTATAAAGTCCTACCCTTCTTAGATGCCCACAGTCTCATTTCTCAACTTTTAACAACAATTATTTTGTTTCTTGTATGCAGTCATTAATATGAACCTTTTCTTTGAGCCCTGTCTTGGCATATACACTGTTTATTCTCTTGCCATTCTTTAAGATAGTATACTTTTCTCAAGATGTTTCTGTTGTGTTTGATGGGCACAGAGGCCAAAATAATTTTGGAATTTGAAATGTTAGAAATTCATATATTGTTCCTCAAGAAAGCTAACTAAGGTTTTTACCATAAACATTGGAAGTAAAAGGGAGAAAAATGTTCACACTTAATGTCATAGATGATACTGTTACCAAAGTTTTTAAATGTATCTTATCAAAGTAATGAATATGCAGTATTTTGGAAAGCAGATAATTTTACATGGGGTAAAATTTAAAAAAAAATTATCTATACGCTCTCTCCAATTTGCTCTCCCTACCACACAACCACTTTCAACTTTCCAACTGTTTCTTCTGGCTTTATTTTAATATTTTTAAACAATATGATGCTTATATTACCACTTCATGGCTTTTTGGTTACAAATATTTTTACCAAATGTCTTCCATGTAAGAGGAATACATAGCTGTTTCACGGTATTATACCTTTTAAAACATGCTCTTTCACTCCACTCACCTTCTCAATAGAGTTATATCTCAGTTTTGATCAAATTCATAGTCAATATTTTTATTCATTTAAAGTGTACTTATTGTTCATTGCTGAGTCATATAGTATATCATGATTTTACTTTTTTATTTTTCAAAAATTTTCCCCTTAGATTAATAACTTTTTTAATTTGCTCATTTTCTACTATTCTGACACCAAATTATTTGCCAGAAGTTATGTATCTCTACTCAAAACAGTAATGTGACAAATTAAATATTTAAATTGGGATACCTCTTTGGGTTCTCTGTCACTCTGGTCTAAACTCGATCTTTGTTCTTTTTTGTCTTGAGAATTTACTTCATAATCATTCCAGGGAATTTACTTGTGTTGGAGTCTCTCTTTCCTGGGTCTATTTCTTCTTCTTTAAATTTTGAGTCCTTTTGTGTCTAAACGTGCTTTTTTATTCTTAAACTTTATTCATCATTTGATGGTATATAAAATGTTATATTGGAAATCTTTCTCAGAATTTCAAAGGTATTTCTCGATTTCCAAAACTTTGTAACATATTATTGCTTGTTAACTCTGATGACATTCTGACTTCATGATCCTTTTTATGTTGGATTTTTTAAAAATCTTTTTGGAAGATTTTAAGATCTCCTTGTAGAAGGCCTGTAGGTGACTATGGTAGAAGCAAGGACTGCTGAGGGCTCTTTTGCTTACTTTTTCCCTGCAGAAAAAAAAAGTTCCTTCGACTGGGGGATAGAGTGATGGAGGCAAAACGTTTCCTTTCATTTTCTAGCCTGGGTTTCTGTGCTCTACAGAGTTTGTGCTACTCCTTTGATGTACGCAAGTGCTCTTTAGTTATTTTCATCAATAAGCAACTGTTTATTTGTTGCTTTTGTCTTTGTGGGATGAGGACAAGTGCTCAGGGCTTCTATTGGCCATCATCACCCTTCATTATTACTTTAAATAAGTTTTCTACCCCAACGTCTTTCTCTGTTTCTTCTGGTACCACCGTAATGTGTTTATTGGTTCATATGATGGGGTCCCATAATTCTCATAGTCTTCATACACTTTTATTCCTTTTACTTGTTGTTCCTCTGACTGTGTGATCTCAAATGATCTGAAGTATGAAGCAGTGGGTTCTGCCCTAGTGCCAGAGTGAGCCTGAATTTTGGGTCCGTGGGGGCCATACTGGAAATGGAACAAGCCTATAAAACCTGGGGACTGGGGGGCTGATCTACAGCTGGGGTCTGCAGGTGCTGGTCTGGCACTGAGGAGGGTCTGAAATCTTGGGCTATGCCTGCTTGGCATTGGAGCAGGCCTGGAGGATAGGTTCATGGTTTCTAAACTAGAGCCTGGGTTTGTGAAACCTGGCCTGGTACTGGAACTCATGGCAAGATGGGTGCTCACTTTAGTAGTCTTCTTTTCCTATGCAAATCCTCTCTCTTTCTGAGCTGTGCTGCCTAGGCTTGAGGGAAGGGTGAAACAGGTCATGTGAAATTATCCTTCCTACCTCTTGCAATGTATCTTTCCTTATTTCTAGCATACATTCAGATGCTGTAATCTCTCGCCTGGTTTCTTTAACTCTTGTGAAGATATTTTTGTGTGTGATTAATTATTCAAATTGATTTTTCTGCAAGACAACAGAAAAAATATTGTCTTTCTCATTATAGAGTCATAAACAAAATTGTTAAACATATTTTAAACATAATTTTAAATTCAGTTTTCTGAAGTTTTGGAAGTTTTTTGGCCATTATAACTACCAACAAACATGGAGCATGAGTAAATTTTTGGTGATATTAGTACAAGTAAATGTTTGTAGGAAAATATGTCTTCTTTCACTTGTCACTCATTAGCTATAGTTCACGGAACCAAGTTATAAATATATTATGTATATACAAATAAAGTATTTTTGAACACATATAGTTACTTTATCAAATATTTTTGTTGTTTTATTTCATAGTATACCCCTTTTCTTATCTCTCATACACAGTGCTGATGCTACAGAATATTTAGTAAATATTTTTAGAATGAACAAATGAACCCAATTTACTAGCAAGGTTATCTTCTCAAAAAATATATAAAAAATCACATATTTATTCACTTAAAAATTTGTTTAAATACATACACTAATGAAAACTTCAAATGTATAGATATAATTTATCATAATATCAGTTTTAAATTTTTGAGAGATGATACAAGACTCTGGCATCTCCAAGGGTGGAATGAGGTCCTTTATTTCCCCTGATGCAAGAACAATTTTCTATTAAAGCACATGCCTCTTTTTCCTCCCCTGCACAGTTCTGCTACAGACCCATCTTAACAGATTAAAGATGCAATCTGAGAATTATTCTATTGAACTGAAGAATTAAAGTTGTAGTAGTTAGTATGACTCTGGACTTGAATAGGCTATAGATACTGCATTCTGCTTCTCTGATTTTTCACCAACATCACCTATGAACCAACTACATGGGGAAATCAGCTCTTTGATAAAGCAGACCTGTCCTAACAAGCAATGCCAACTTCAGAGCAAATTTCTGGACTGGAAATGGGTGAGAATTGAAAACTAATGCAATCCTAAGAGGAATGATCTCTGGAAGGGAGGCAAATGGTGTGCCCAGACATGAGTGTATAAAATGTTCTCCAGTTCATCAAGCTCTTGATACCCATATAGTTGACAAACTCAGCCTGATAACTGAAAATAGCATATTAGGATTTAGGTAAAACCCCAAGAAGTAAAATGTAAAAAGAAAGTGTTAACAGCATTAAAATATCTATAAATTAGCTCAAATGTTAATCTTTGTATACATAGTATGGTAAAATTATGATATTAACTGATGAGACAACAAAGAGATTCCCATTATCATGGTATTCTAAATGCCAGTCTCTGAAGTGACAAGGCTTTCCAGGCAATTAAGAATTGTCATAACACAAATATTCCTAAATAAACTAACCACTGATAAAATGATTTTCCTACTTTTCTCCCTGATTTACTATAATGTCTATCTTCAACCATTGTGCCAACATCTCATCTGATTTTGTTCCATAGAAGTAGAATTGGAAAATGTTTGTAATGATGTAAGAGGTGGGCATCATATTAGAAATAAAAATTCAGTGAGTTGGGGTAAAAAAGAATGTCAGAGAGGAAGAGGTGGTGTTCTCTGGAATGGGGCTCTGTGACTTCAATTACTTAGGGAAGTTTGGCAAGCTATGTGCAAAAGGGACCTTCAGGAGGAGGGACTCATGTAAGTTTTCAAAGTCCTGAATTTTACCGGCATTTTGTGGCATCAGAAATGCCATAATGATGCCTTTCAACTTGCCCTGGCCCCTGAAAGAAGGCGGTCAAAAGAATTTACTTAGAAATTAGCAGAGAAAGAGCAAGAGAGACACAGCCAGCATACTGAAAACTTTGACTGGATAAGTAAACATTTTAGCTGCAAATCAGTGTAGCCTGGAGCTAGTAATGGTTGTAGATACATAAAGAGATGATGGCATGAAGAGATAAATAGAGTCAGGTAGATTCAAACATCTCAGAGGATCACAGCTTGGCC
Source organism: Tarsius wallacei (assembly GCA_963574415.1). Lineage (NCBI taxonomy): Eukaryota > Metazoa > Chordata > Mammalia > Primates > Tarsiidae > Tarsius > Tarsius wallacei. The sequence continues at coordinate 10,148 of CAUYQG010299025.1, forward strand.
AGAGTTCATCTGTAACACAACACCTGTATTCAGTGTCATGATATCAGGCAAAGACCTACACATTTACATGCAACAAAAGAATGATGGAAGTAGTATTGGGCACATCCTAGATTGATGGAATATAATTTGAAACAAACAGAGATCTTGAAATATCTGAGTATAACTGGAATGAACTGGGTTAGTTTTCTTGGAGGTTACAAAAGAAAACCTAGGTGATTATATTTTTGCATTCATGAGTTAGAGAATTGGAAATATATCTGCTTTCCTACTGTTTTTTCTGTACAGACTCAGCATATTGATTTTCCCTGTGATGTCAGCCTCTGGTGGCTTGCTAGCTTTTAGTAAGCACAACTGCAACCTGCCAATTGCCTTTGGGAAGTCAGACAGGACCTGAGAGCATCAAGAGGTGGAAGGGGGAAATTTCTGTTATGTAATGTGGGTCCTTCTTGATCCAGAAGTTAGTGATTAGAATTGGAGCAATGTTTTATTTTTTAAGAAGATGGAAAAACTAAAATTTTTTGTAACTAATATAGCCCAGTACCTAGAACAGTGCCTCCCTATAGCAGGGTCTCAATAAGTACCTGCTGAGTGAGTAGTTGGAAAGTATTTTTTATAAGATCACATTATGGTCATTACTGTACCTACAATACCCAACTTTAGGTTTTGCAATGGTGAAAAGAAAAAGAAAGAAATTGTTTTAGATTAGTCCTACCCACAATTCAACAACCATACTTGTTTTCATGTCAATATAGAATATACCTAATGTAGTGTTTCCATTGTTGAACCCCTTCCTCACCTTTCAGGTACACAGAGACATTGTACTCAACTTACTGACAGAGAAAGTTCTTCAAATTCTACCTAAGGTTTGAACTGTTTGGAAATTTATGTTATGGTATCTTTATGCACGTAGATATTGGAGTAGATATAATCACTTAATGTAGCTTCTCTTAAAAATAGATGTTTTGTGTTTAAACATAACTCAACAATTTCAATTTGGAAATATAATATTCACTATTATTTGAAAATGTAATTTCCCCACTATCTTTATCTTACCTAAAATCATGTTTCCATAATGCTATTAACAATGATTCCTCAAAGTTTACTTGCCACAACTTTGTTGTTCATATATGTAATGATTTTATGGGTTGACCATTTACACAAAATTAAGCTTTTTCAGCTTAACTAGAATGCTCATGCTGTAAGCTGTCAAAGTGGACTGGTTAGCAATGTTTAATGGAATGGTTTTTAAAATTTGTAACTTCCAGTTTTGCTAAGTTTAACATAGTTTTCAATTTTTGTTTTGTATATTTTACCCTTGCCTATTGCTGCTAAGTTTGAATGTATCATTATATTTAATATTTCACTTACAATTTGTACATGTCCTTTGTGTAATTTCACACGGAAGTTTTTGCTGCATTTAAATCATTAAGTTACAGTAGATGTCATTTGTTTCCATCTTTTTTGAGATAATTTTTTCAACAGAATCTTTCTCAAAACACTTATTACATCCTTATTTCTCAGGCTATAAATGAAAGGATTTAGTAAGGGAACTACTGTTGTAAACAAAATAGCAGCTGGTATATCTTTATCCCCTTCTTCAAGCAAATTTGGTCTAATGTACATGAAGAAAAGAGAGCCATAGAATAATGAAACAGACAAAAAGTGAGATGCACAGGTAGAAAAGGCTTTGATCCTTCCCTCTTTAGATTTCATTTTGAAAACAGTAAAAATGATATAGATATAAGATATTAAGACGCTACCTATGGTGAAGACTTGAATTGAGCCCGAAAAGATGAATAGAACCAGTTCATTGACATAAGGGTCAACACAAGAGAGTCTATACAGAGGAAGAATATCACAATAAAAATGGTTGATATGATTTGAGCCACAGAAAGCTAACCTAAATACAAGCCCTACGTGAATCATGGAATGCAGGTTTCCAGCTATGAAAGCGCCTGTGGTCATCTGAACACAGAGCTTCTTGGACATCATAGTGTGGTACTGTAGTGGGCTGCATATGGCCACATAGCGGTCATAGGCCATTGCAGCCAGGAGAAAGCAGTCCGCAGTTTCAACAGTGCAAAGAAAATAAAACTGTGCAGTGCATTCATAGAGGGAAACTGTTTTGTCCTCTGAAAAGAAGTTCTCTAACATCTTGGGAGTAATGGCACAGGCACAGCAAGAATCCACAAAAGCCAAGTTGCCCAGAAAGATGTACATTGGTGTGTGAAGTTGTTGCTGTGTAAAAATCAAGGCCACCAAACCAAGATTTCCCACCATGGTGATCAGATAGATGGAAAAGAACACTACAAACAGCAGGGTCTTCAGCTCTGGGTGATATGTAAATCCTGTGATGATAAACTCACTTTTCATGGAATGATTTTCTTCAGTCATTTTTGACTTTTCTGGAAAAAAATTGCAGAGAAATAAGGTATTAATTTATAATATGCCCCAAATATATTGAGCTTCCTTTGGCTTAAAGGAAGGGGCACATCTTCCATAATGATTCTGTGTCACCTGAACTTGGGTGTGTGGGGACTGGTTCTGGGGATAATCATCTCCTTATGCTAGTACCTTTTTGGCTAATGATTAAATTTATTTCTAGCATATTTTTTAGGAAGAAAAAACTTCAGGTTGGATTCATAAAAATGGACTCTGTGATCTTAAGATAAATATTCAGAGTAAAAAAATTCTCTATGTTTGTGGGTTAGGTAAAGCTGATTTATAGTTCTTATTTTTTTTTTTTTTGAATTGGAGTCTCATGGCCACCACAGCCTCGACCTGCTGGGCTCAGGTGATTCTTCCACCTCAGCCTTCTAAGTAGCTGGAACGACAGGTATGCGCTACCATCTTGGCTAATTTATTTATTTATTTATTGTAGAGACAAGGTCTTGCCAAGCTACCTAGGTTGGTATCAAACTCCTGGACTCAAGCAATTTTCTTGCCTCATCTTCCCAAAGTGCTGGGATTATGGACTTGAACCACCGCGCCCAGCCCTGATTTACAATTCAAGTGTCGAGAATTGGTATCAGTGTTTTTAATCAATTTCAATGACTATATATGTACTGATTAATAAGGTTGTTTAAAAGACTCTTTTTGTACACCAAAGTTCAGATCAGCATATTCACAACAGCCAAAAGGTGAAAACAATACAAATGTCAGGTGAATGAATAAATAAATTGTGGTATATACATACAACGGAGAATTATTCAGCTTTAAGGGAGAGTGAAATTCTGACATGTTGCAACTTGGATGAACATTGAGGACATAGTGCTAAGTATAATAAGCAAGATTTTTTTTAAAAAAGACAAATATTCTATGATCTTACTTACAGGAGGTACCTAGAGTAGTCAAATTTGTGTAGATAGACTATAGAATAGTGGTTGTCTATGGGAGGTTGGAATGAGGACTTATTGTTTAATGGGTACAGAGTTTCAGTTTGGGATGATGGGTAGAGTTCTGAAGTGAATGGTGGAGGGAGATGTACAACAATACAAATGTACTTAATTCCATTGAAATATTCTCTTAACTATAGCTAAAATAGTGAATTTTATTTTGTGACTATTCTACCACAGTAAAACTTTTAAAGACTATTTTCAGTTGCATATTCTTAGCAACCTACTATTTTGAATGTGATTGGAATATGCACTTAAAAACAAATGCTTTGGCTGAGAGTGATGCACATGCCTGTAGTCTCAGCTATTCAGGAGGCTAGGTAGAAGGATCTCTTGAGCCCAGGAATTTGAGTCCAGCTTGGATAATGTAGCAAGAACTCACCTCTAAAACAATAACATCAACAAAATTAAAAATACAGCAAAATGCTTTGGAAACAAAGAGATTGCTGTTATGGTATTTGTACCTTTTGAGGGAGGGGAGGGAAAGTGATATGAATGGAAGTGGGAAGGAGAGAGAGAGAGAGAGAGAGATAAGGGAAAATATAAAAGTCTATACAGTTTATTTATTTATTTATTTAAAAATAATTTTTTTAGTAGGAGTCTCACTCTGTCACTCAGGCTGCAGCGCAGTGCATGCTGGGCTCAGGTGATTCTTCCGCCTCATCCTTCCAAGTAGCTGGAACTATAGGCATTTGCCACCCATACCCAGCTAATTTTTTGACTTATTGAAGAGACGAGGTCTCACCACGTTGCCCAGGTTGGTCTCGAACCCTTGAACTCCGGCAATTCCGTCTCCTCTACCTCTCAAAGTGCTAAGATTACAGGCATGAACCATCATGCCTGGCTCCAGGTTATTTATAACACCACTTAAAATTATTAAAATTATTCATGTATGCATGAAATACATGTAAAATTATTTATGTATGCATGTACATAAAGATTTAAATGCTAGCAAAAGCAATCTGAAAGATCTTAAGGATTAAAAGTGGACAGACTCATTGATACCAATATATGTCAAAATCATGAATAAATATCACTTGTGAAACAAAAACAGAGATAATTTGCAATAAAAGGGATACTGTTTGTCTAATACTCTATGAAAAGATATATAAATCAGTAAGAATAATCACTAGAAAACAGGTCAATGGCAGGAACAGAAAAATCTCAAAGAAATGCATTTTTTAAAATAAATTAAATATACTTTCATTACTAATCAGAGAAACATCATTTGAAACACCTATGAAGTATATTTATTTTGCCTATCAAGATGGCAAGATTTAAAAAAAGATAATAATATATGGTGTTGTCTAGAATACAGTGAAATGGGATCTTAATTGCATTTCTGGTTGACAGATAAATTGTGCAATTATTGAAAAATAATTTGTAATAGATTAAATAAACTTTTAAACATTTGTATCTTTTGACCTGTAGCAATGAATCTATTAGAAAGAAATATTTAGAATCTGCCACAATATTTATATAACATGGTGTTCATTGTAATCTCTTTTATGACAGTAAAAAATTCAGAACACTTAAATGGTGGTAACCATGCAGTCAGTATGATGAAGTAAATGTGAATTATCTACATGATGATGTATTGTGCAATCAACAAAAATGGCGCTTACCTAGAATATTGATTGTAATGATAAAGTAGAAATATGTAAAAAACAAAATAGAAAGTTTTACATGCAAAATAATCCCAATTTCCAAATAAATACATATGAAGATTTTAAAAAGATAGTATGGAAATACATCAAAACGTTATTACTAGTTTCCTCTGTGCAATAAACACTATATGTCAATGTTTTCTTCTTTACATTTTTCTCTATGTCAAATTCTCTCCAATGACTTACTCATATTTAGAGCAAATTTTCTTATTAAGTAAATAAAATGGCATACTCTCAGGCCTGCTGTGCTTATTAATTAACTTGATAAATCCACAATAATCATTGGGGAATCCAGCTAATGTTTTTGACACTTTATGGTTCTACATCAAATAATGTCACAATGGATTTAATAAGCAACTGTCTACTGTATTCTCACTATAATGGCGTCAACAGTTAGTAATGCTAATTACAATAAGCCAGACCAAAAAAAAAAAAAAAAAAAGACAAATATTCTATGATTTCACTTACAGGAGATACCAAGAGTAGTCAAATTTATACAGACAGAATATAGAATGGTGGTTGGCAGAGGGAGATGGGAATGAGGAGCTATTGTTTAATGTGTATAGAGTTTCAGTTTGGGAAGATGGAAGCATTTCAAACTACAAAGGAAGATACTCACATCATGAGGTAATGCATTAAGGTCACCTTCCTCCATGGCAGCAATCTCTCTTTCAACTTTTACTATTTCAAATGTCAAGCATTTCCACAGTATTCCTAGATAGATCCTAGGATGTTCGCATTTATCAAAATTTTAGGATTTTTAAAAATTTTCTTTACTCCTTTGATATGTCCATATACACAAAGAATTCTTACCTCTTGGAGAATGTTTTCTTTCAATCTACCTTCATATATTTTTGTTACTTTGAGAATCATTTATTCATTGACCTGATTACGTGTTGGATGCCTGCTCTATTTTATCTACTTTCTTGAGATGGTCAGATGGCTCTCCTAGACCTTTCCAGATTGGCAGTTTTTCTGGCTATTCACTGACCACAACTACAGTCCAAATTTCAGGAAGAAAGAAAAAGTGTTTGGGATAAATATAAGAACATCTGTTCTTTTTTGGTTTTCTGAAAATATTGATGACTCATATCTCAAATTACTTGAAGATGATACCTTTAAGAATAATATTTTAAAAGAACATTTGTAATCTGTATAACGTGATTAATGTTTTTATTAATTGCCTTACCCTTGCCAGCTTGAAGTCACACAATATAAGATTTCCCTCTGTTTTACCAATTGATTATAATTGATCAGTCAGAAATAACTTTTACACTGATATTTTATTTATCTAAGAATCAAAGAGAAACTAGAGAACTATCTAAAACTGCATCAGGGGTTTAAAAGACTGGTTTGAAATTATAGTTTTGACTTACATAACTTTAACACAAAGGGAATGTCCAACACAAAACTTTTAAATACAAAGCTCATTGAAAAGGTTAATAATCCATTTCAGCAAGTTGTAAGTAATAGGGAAAACCACATTATTCAAAGAAGTTTCAAAATCATCCCAAATGTATCCTGTTATTACTACAAAAGTGAGCTCTTATTTATTTTTAAATAAATTTAGGCTCCTCTTCAATTCAGAAGTGATACAAATGAATGATACTCATCTGTCTAGTGCTCACACAATAGGCTTCAGATTTTTTTTTTTTTGAGTTGGAGTCTCACTCTGTCGCCCAGACTGGAGTACAGTGGCCGCTCCCGGCCACCGCAGCCTCAAGCTGCTGGGCTCCGGCGATCCTTCCACCTCAGTCTTCCAAGTAGCTGGACCTACAGGTGTGCGCTACCACGCCCAGCTAATTTTTTGATTTATTGTAGAGATGAGGTCTCGCCAAGTTGCCCAGCCGGGTCTCGAACACGCAGGCTCAGGCAATCCACTCACCTCAGCCTCCCAAGGCGTGGGATTACAGGCTGAACCACCGAGCCCGGCTGGCTTCAGATTTTTAAAAAGTACTTTAAGGATCTTAAGCTGAAATGTTAGAATTGTAAGAAAAAAAGCACTAAATAACTTAGAGAAAGAAATATTTCATAAAATTAATATTTTAAGCAAAATACGTTGTCTTAAATTCTATCTCACCTAGATTTTCTTGAGAAGAGTTTTATCAAGGCCAGTTGGTTGCCTGATGTTCATTTTTAAAGTAGATAAAGCAATTCAGCACTATCCTCTTGATCATTTAGGAGAGTATTTCTACAAAGTGGCCAATGCTACTATTTATGTCAATGGTGGAGAATGGTTCAAATTTTGAAATAATTCTAAGGGGATTTAGTTGGCATTCACTTCAGAGCACATCCCGAGAGACCTAATCCTCTGAATATTACATACATACTAAATTGGAATAATTACGTGTATCCTTTGAGACCTAAAGAGTAAGACAAATGTCCATTTGTGAGCAATTCTTAGGGCCATGTTTTGATTTTCATTCGAGTTTATACCATTTATCCTCACCAATCTGAACATAAAGTCCTAAATTGGAAGAAAAAATTCCTACCACAGCAGTCAGCAAAGTCTTCACGGAGGAAGTGGGAACTGAGCTAGGACTGACTGCCTCAGACAGATGATTGCCTGTTGTGAGCTGAGGTTGAATGCAGCACCATTCCCATCTTTTTAAAATGGCAATATTCAATTTGTACCATCTTCCTCTGAAGTTATATTCATAAGGCTTTTAACATTATACCTTAGCTACTAAAGTAAACTTAAAATTTTTCTTTGAAATTCACAAGCAGCTTCTTGAAAACCTTCTTTCCGAAATGCTTCCTCTTTTTAGGGCTCTCCCATTATTTATAGTGCTATGACTCCTCTAGTGTTATGACTCCTGTTGATTGATTGATAGCCTGTCAATCTCAAGTCTCCATTTGCGTAGCGAATTACTTATCTTAATTTTCCTAACTCCTTATCATTTGAATTCACTTTTATCCCTTGTATTATGCCCTCTTCTCGTACCATTCTTCAGCTAAGCACTTCTCTTCATGATTTTCTGAATAAGTCATTTTGTACCTCTGCCTTGCCTATATTAGCTTTACTACATCTCTCCATCTACCCTTATCCTACCTCTCCTTTAATGGTCAGATCAAGGTCTACCCAACTTCGCTAGGACAGAACAACTATTTTCTTTCCAACCTCCCAAGCTCTTATTACCCATACAACACCTCTCAAGTCTCAGTATTTGTCTTGAATGGTCCTCTGGCATTTCATGGATATGCATTTTATTCATCTTGATTACAGCCACAATGATATCAGTATTATTCATATTTCTGAGGTGTTCCCTTAAGACACAGTCAAAAACAAAGAAGAAAAGGAAATCTCATTTCTCAGAACTTAAATTCCAGAGCATGTGACTATTTCAAGTGGAGACCACATACCTATGATGATGCAGGACCAAGTCTGTGCTGATATAGCACCACGGGGAAATTTTCTCCTATGATGAAAGCTTATGAGGATTCGTTGGGGGAAAAACCTCCACCAAAGGAACCATGGAAGAATGATTGGAAGAATGATGAATGCTGCTCCTAGCTCCTTATTCCATGTGGATAAGAAACTATGTGAGGTCAGTGGAAAGATTTACAAGAGCCTGTGAAAAGAATCATGCAGCTTATTCCTTGTTATTCTAATTTTTTATACATTTATGCATATTTTTATGCTTGCTTTAAGATTTTGAAAAGTCCTTATATTCAGAACCACAAGTCAGCTACCATTTATTGCACCTTTTTTATTTTGAGTTGGCGTCTCACTCTGTCGCCCAGACTGGAGTGCAGTGGATGCTCCCGGCCACCGCAACCTCAAGCTGCTGGGCTCCGGAGATCCTTCCGCCTCAGCCTTCCAAGTAGCCGGAACTACAGGCGTGCGCTACCATGCCCGGCTAATTTTTTGATTTATTGTAGAGATGAGGTCTC
>CAUYQG010299029.1:0-12593 GCA_963574415.1 Tarsius wallacei
TGTAGAGATGAGGTCTCACCAAGTTGCCCAGGCAGGTCTCAAACCTCTGGACTCAGGCAATCCTCTCACCTTGGCCTCCCAAAGTGCTGGGATTACAGACTTGAGCCACTGCACCCCGCATCATGGACAACTTTCAACCCAACATCAAAGTCACACATCTGCCACTGAATACTATGTTGCTTATCCAACCTATGGACCAGGGAGTTACTCAGCACAGTGTGGGCGGATGCAATCGTCAATCACCCATCATGAAATGAGCAAACACACTGAAAATTTTTTTTTAAATAATAATAAATGAAACCGAATGCAGCCTCTCACAAAAACACTAGATGTACGCTGATGCCAATGGGTTCCTGGAACACTTACGTAGTGACGGAAGCCTGTACTACAGGGGGCTCACCGTCCAAAATATAATTTTGGATTTTTGGGGGTCCCAGGGAGTTATAGTGACTTTCAAGAAACAGTATTGACATCACACTTTTCATCAGGCAATAAAGGTGAGTGATGAACCAGGAGCAACCTTGGGACTATTTTGGAAGGACTCTGACATCATCGACAAGGCCTTACAGAATATTGACTTTACTTGGTGTGAGGTTATGGCTGTCACCATGAAGGGGGTACGGAAGAAACTTTGCCCACAATTTGCTCAAAACGTTCCTGTGAAGGTGGATGAGGAGTTCAGAGAGGTCTTCAGCAAAGCAGAGAGAGCTGCAGCTAGATTGACAGGTGGACAACATCACTGAGCTCCTAGCCCTGCAAGACAAGAAACTGAGTCATGACGACCTGATGGAATCAGAGGCCCAGAGAAAGCACAGATAGAGACAAGAGGAACACGAAGTCCCTGAAGACCAGAAGAGACGTACGATGCAAAAAATGGCACGCGGATTTTTTTTTTTTTTTTTTTTTTGAGTTGGAGTCTCACTCGGTCGCCCAGACTGGAGTGCAGTGGCTGCTCCCGGGAGTGGCCACCGCAGCCTCGACCTGCTGGGCTCCAGCGATCCTTCCACCTCAGCCTTCTGAGTAGCTGGAACTACAGGCACGCGCCACCACGCCCAGCTAATTTTTTGATTTATGGTAGAGATGAGGTCTCGCCAAGTTGCCCAGGCAGGTCTCGAACATGCGGGCTCGGCCTCCCAAAGCACAGGATTACAGTCTGAGACACTGAGCCCGGCTGGATGTTTTTTTTTTTTTTTTTTAATTTGAGGAGGCACTGTTGGCTTTTGAGGCACTGGACCCAAACGTAGAACGATACGCGAAGCTTGCAGCAAGCCATTCAGAATGCCAACCAGTGCTATCGTGTCATCTGTGTTTAAAAAAAAAAAAAAAAAAAAAGGAGCTACCACCCAGACTTCACTGAGTCTTTTTGCAAGAGGGCAGATAGAATTGAATCCCACAAGGAAGCACAACCTGTGCCCCCAACATCAGACGTGAGTGGCATTGCAGCTGGCCTTCCGTCTCCTGTTGCTGATGATACTTCAACTCTGCCATCTCTCCCTCCTGTCCCTCCTCCTATCGGTGACTTGTCTTGCCTGTTCACTCCATGCCAGCCCCTGTATGCCAGCTGTTGTACTTGTACTACTGTACTTTTAAAGATACTGTAACATTAAAAATGTTCTATTTTGTGTGCTTGTTTTTATGTAATATTTATGTGAAAAGCGTTATAAACCTGTTACAGTGCAGTACTATATAGCCAGCTATGTTACATGGGCCCCTAGGCCAACTATGTTGGACTTAGAAACAAATTGGATTTACGAAAGTGCTCTCGGAATGGAACTTATTGGTATGTAGGGGACTTACTCTATGAGGTGTAACTCCCCCCATTCCCTGATTTATTAATAAAGTATTTATTTTTACATATTTAAACTTTAGTCACCATCAAAGTACTCTTCGTTTGATGCAGTGTACCTATGGAGATGCTTTTTTTTCACTGCTCAAAAGATTTTGAACCCATCAGTTTTGATGCCTTTCAGTGCTTCTGCCATTTTTTTGGTTTCAGCTTTCCACATCAGCAAAACATTTCCCTTTGAGGGAAAAACAACAACAAAAAATTCCTGGGGCAAAATCAGATAAATACGGAGAGTCAGACATGGGAGGAGGTCATAATTTTCAACAAAAGCTGCTAACAGCACAGTGTGGGTGGGTGCAATTGTAAATCACTCATCATGAAAAGAGCAAACACACAGAAAAAAAATCTTAAAAATAAAAACTGAAACCAAACACAGCCTCTCACAATAACACTAGCTGGTACAATGACTCCAATGGGTTCCTAGAACACTTACCTAGTGACGAAAATCTGTACTAAATGGAGCTCGCCACCCAAAATGTAATTTTGGATTTTGGGGGTCCCACTTGTATTCCAGAGAAGGAGATTCATGAAGGAAGGAGTGAAATCTATTTAACTAAAAATTAACATAAATATTTTGAAGCACATTCAAAAATAGCAATAGTTCCTATTAGATAACTACCAAGAATAAATAAACTGCTATATCTAGGGACTTGAAAAACTCCAGGTCACTTACCCTCGTATGAAACAGTAGGCTATAAGCAACTTCCACTTTTGATTTGTGTCAGTCACTACTACATCCTTTGGTTTCTTCTCAGGAGTACCATAAATCAAATGATAGATGCAAGTCTAATATAGTCAAAATTTTAAAACAATTCAAACCATAAGCAGTGTAAGAACACTATATGCATTTATCAGGTTAAGATAATTTCATGAAATGCTTAACCATTATGTGAGGTTTGCTGCTGTATTTTTCTAAACACTGGCTAATTTCCTACATTTTAAAAAATGAAATTAATTTGCTACTGTTGCTATAATTGTTTTCAAAAACTAATCATTACAATCTTATATTTTTCTAAAGAAACCACTTTGCACCAACTTGGATGGATTTAGAGTCTATAATGCTCAGTGATCTATCACAGAAACGAAGAACAAAGTTCCACATGTTCTCACTCATAAGCGGACCATGAACATTTACCATAATACTGTAAGACAGGTATTGGCAGTAGCGGGATACTGCTGGGGTAGCAGTGGGGGGAACACAACATCAATAAAGGTACCTGAACTCAAATCAGGCAAAGTGGGGACCAAAGGGGGGCCCAAACTTTACCTGTACAATGTCCACTGGTATACCTAACCCTGAATTGTAGCCCACGTCTTTCCAATAAAAAAATTTTTTAAACTTACTTTTTGTCTAACAATAATTTCATTTTATATTCTTAGAAATGGATTCTCTTAAGTAACATTTTGAAAGTTCACAGGAAAGTCTCAACCCAGAATGTTTGATAGGAGGGAAAAAAAATTATTTTTGCCAAACTGCAAGTTTACATTTCTTTATTTCATTATTTGCAAAGATCTGAATGAGTGCACTGATTTTGCATTCCTCATATTTGGTAGAGGTCAGGTCTGCCTTTGAGCTCCAGGGCCCGGGGTCCGATTGCGAATGAAATGTGAGTACAGAGAGCTCATTCTGAACCTTATCATGGGCAGCAGCCTTAAGGTTTTTCTGGTGCTTTGAATATTCTGGAGGATTAAACTGAAGATGGGATTTTCTCAGGTAGTTATTTGTTCTGTTATTTTATCAAACACACTAATGTACAAACCAGAGCAAGCTTAGAAGGATTGGTTCCCTTATCAACTAGCATCTCTATTTAAACCTTTTCAGTTTTCAATTTTGTTAGAAAAATTGTTTTAAATTATTTCTGTGACAACCTACCTGCATTTCCCTAGTGTTAATGAAACTCTGTTTAATAAATTGTAAAATAAAATATAATTATTTCTGGAAAAAATCTTTTTGTTTTTCTTTAAAACAGGTTCTCTTGGTAATCCTTTTGAGCTATGAGCAGTAATAATAGTCAAAGAAGAAATGTTTTGTCCCAAAGAGCAAAACTTAACTTAATATTTACAACAAAAAGATACAAAAGCCCCAGAAAAAATGGTAGTACGGCAATATTGATGGGGAAAAGGCACATAATTGGCTCCCTTGAAAGTCTTATAGACCACAAATATTAACTCACATAAAGTTGTCCAATTAGATCAAGATCCAGGAAAGAAAACATTTTCTCAAAGGCATATTTGTAGATAAAACAAAGTCAGTAAAATAATAATCTTTACTATTCTTAATACTGGATCTCATAAATCTATATAATGAGATATTTCCCTTTCAAATCAACCAAAGGTCTGTTTAAGTATTTTCTATATTTTTTAAAGTTAATTTGTTATATTATAAATTATTTTTCTGATAATTGATTTTGCAATTTTATGGCTTTTTGTAGTATAAATATGAGTCGAAACTGAAAGCCTCAGAACATTCAGGACACATACAGCTATAATGAAAAAAATCATTTGTTCAAGACAGTTGTGAGAGAGGCATTGTAGGGAGTCATATGATAGTGAGCAAATGTTTCTGGTGTAATACATACCATAGCCTTTAGTGTTTTTTTTTTTTTTTTAATAGTCAGATAAAATCATTTTTATGAATATAAATTAAACTTTGAATTATGTGGAACTCTGAATTACCTCTCAGTCTAGTGGCAGCCTCCAAATCACTCTTTATCTTTTTAACTGTGTACAAAAAAAAAAAATATTTCTTGCAGTGAATATAGGCAGCTAGCTTTAGGTTATTAAATCCAGTGTATCACAGATGCAGTTAACTATTTGGAATGTTCTTAGATGGAAATTATACAAAGAATATATCAGTCCATTTAAGGAGGAAAAGACTTCTGCTCATTTATCTAAATTTTATAAATTTGAAAATGCTTATGCATCATGTGTCCACAGATAAATTCTGTTGATGTGGCATGAAAAACCACATCCTTAAACACACACACACACACACACACACACACACATATATATACATATTTATATACTGTGTTTGAACAATTAGCTGTTCAAGAATATGAATTTCTCAAAACACTCTTTGCACAATATTTTCCAATAAGATAATTACAGCTCACCAAGGAATATGATTTTATGTATACCCAGAGAGTAAATAAAACATAGTTTGTTATGTGCGTGTGAGGGAAGATGAATGAAAACAAACAAATAAGCAAATAAATAAATAAATGATATTTAAAGGGATAAAAAAGTGAGTCTTTCAACTTCTAGATGCAAGACATATTCCATAAACAAATAATACGCTATTTATGGTGACTTTGGTATATTGATATGTTATCTTTCCTCTCAAAATACAGTATCCTAAGAGGTCTTAAAATGAGATGGAAAGCAGCATGGAGATCTCTCAAAAAAGCTAAAACTAGAAAGACTATACAATGCAACAATCTTACTGGTATGTATTTACCCAAAAGAAAGAAAATCGGTATATCAAAAGGAATACTTGTAGTCTCATGTTAATTGTAGCACTATGTACAATAGCAAAGATATGGAAATATGGAATCAACCTGTCAATCAACAGATGAATAGATAAAGAAAATTTGGTAAATGTATGCAATAAAATACTCTTCAGCCACAAAAATAATTAAGTCATGTCATTTGTAGCAACAAGAATGAAACTAGAAGTCATTATATTAAGTGAAATAACCCAGGTATATAAAGGCAAAATTGCAAGTTCTCACTCACATGCAAAAGCTAAAAAAGAAAGTTGTTCTCATGGAGTAGAGAAGAGACTCATAGTTACCAGAGGCTGGGGAGTGTGTGTGTGTGTGTGTGTGTGTGTGTGTGTGTGTTTTGGAGGGAGAAATAAAGAGATTGCTTAATGGATATAAACATAGAATTAGATAGACTAAATATGTTCTCCTGTTCAATAAAACAGTAGAATGACTACCATTAACAATAATTCATTGTATATTTCAAAATTGCTAGAAAAGAAGGCCTGAGACACATAGAAATTAAAAGTGCTCAAGGTGATGGATATCTGAAATACCCTGAAGTGAACATTACACATTCTATGCATGCAACAAAATATGACATGTATCCCATAAATATGTACCAATATTATGTATGAATAAGAATGATAACATTTAATTTAAAGATAATATAACTTTGTTGAAAGACAAAATTTTTGTAAGTCACAAATATTTATAAAACGAAAATAATGCTTTTTGTTTAAACGGCTTTTTCCAATTCTTATAATATAGTTAATATTTTTTAGCCACTTCACATTAACAGGAAACAACATAAATGTAAATATAAGAAAATTTACAATCAAACTGTATTATTTTTTTAAAAATACAGTGTTTTTTGAGCTAGGTTAACTCAGTAGATGCTATATATTTTTTATAAGTTACATTTTAAAAAGTCATTTTATATAATATTATTTATGTACTCACAAGTGGTTTCTGATTTTAAGACAATAATATGACTTTATATGCTAATTGTAAATTTACTTAGTATAAAATTATATTTTTCTTAGTATAAAATTAGAATGATCACTCATGTCAACTTATACTAGTTATTAGTGTATTTTCATATATTTTTGATGAAAGGTCTTGAAATATATCACTTGCTTTCAGACTTTGCAAATATTCACATATAGAGAGTATATTTTTATTAAAATAAACATGCTATACTTATATAAAATATTTTCATTAAAGTATCATTACATGAAAGATTTGAATCACATTAAAATTACCATTGTGGAGAAAATCTATTGTGTGCCTTTCAATTCTATAAGTGAAACACTTTTTATATATCTTCAACTTTTGGTAATATAAAAAATAAATTATGGAAGTGAGGGCAGTGACCTTTGAACTTTCCTGATTCTCTCATAAAATAGAAAGTATAAGAAGACTTCCTTCAGCACATGGTTGTGGAGACAATAAAGAACTTCTGATATTCTGTGTGGTGTATTTAAAATAGACTGTTGCTTTTCCTAAGCCATCATCATTGACAATACCTATTTCAAAGAATCCCTTTCTAATCACTCATCACAAAACTACTCATATTATTTTGTTTCCAAAAAATTATTCTTGATCTTATGATTACAAAACATTCTCAATAATTTTAGAAAATTAGCATATGACAAGATATAAAGTATAGAATAATAAAACATTTGTTCTAAAATATTTTAAGTGTTGAAGTTATACAATTTATAAGAGATGCTGTCACATTTATTCGCTTATATTTCTGAATAATCCAGCTGTGTTTTAGGTTGCAGAAAAAACAGACAACAAAAAATTTTAGCTTTTAAACTCTATAACCTATATAGTTTAGCTTATGTTAATCACAATGTGTTCATCAGGCTTAAAAACAAATGTTTTGAGACGAGAAAATACAAAAGACCTGATTACACAAAGTATGTCCAAAGGCAGGTCTAAAACTACAGTCATCTCTCAATCTTCATGGGAAACTGCTATCTCTCCCTCAAGATATTCAGGGATGCTCACGTCCCTCATACAAAATGTCATAGTATTTGCATATACTACACAGATTGTCTTATATACCTTAAATCACCTCTAGATTAATCATATTAATTAATGCAATGCAAATGCCATATGAAAATTGGTTATCCTACATTTTTATTTGGATTTTCATTGTTTTCTTGTTATTTTTAACTTTTTTCCTCCAATATTTTCAGTCTGTGACTCACTGAATGCATGAATTCAGGATCCACATGGGGAAAACTGCACTTTAAATCGTCCCTAGATTTCTTACAATACCTAAACAATGTAAATGACATAGCAATAATTGCTGTACTGTATTTTTAAAAATTGTATTATATTTATTTTTATAATTTTTTCCAAATATTTTTTATCTCAGTTGGTTGGATCGATGGATATGCAACCCACAGATGTAGAGGGCAGACTATATATATTTCCCAGACCCCATTACTCTTTCTTTCCTTACACTGCTAAGGCTCAGAGACAAAGTTTTATAAACTTATTAGCTTCTATACAGTAGAGAAAACAGCAATGTCAAATATATTGGATCTGCCTTTGGACGTCTGGCCTATAGTCAAAACCCACTACATAATCTCTGGGAGGGAAATCTAAGATTAAGACCCAATCTCAGCATTACTAAAGTTGTTGATTTGACAATCTCATTACAGTATCTCACGTGTAGTTTAGCATAGAGGTTTTAGACTTGTATTTTTACTTTAAGAGAATCTAATTAGGAACATTGAATATTGGAGACATCCTTGAACAGATTATCAGCAAGGACAGAGTACTAAGACAAATTGGTCAGTAGGGAACGAGTGTGCTTATTTATATCTTTGAGCCTCTTTAAGCAGTGTACAAAATTGCCACTCTATGTATTCAACCACTGCCATAAATTGTAAACATAAGACCATTGATGACTTTATGTATTACAAATTGCTCAATAATTTATTTTGGGGAGAATGATTGTAATTTTTTTGTACTAGAACAAAAAAACATTACAAACAGCTGGACCTTTAAATTATGATATATAGAATATGAATAACAAACAGCTGGACCTTTAAATTATGATATATAGAATATGAATAACAATAGTAACAAGAACTGAGCCTAGTAAATGTCAACATTCTGGGTCACTTAATTACCCTCAAAATTTTGTAATCAAATAAATATTATTCTTATCTTCATTGTAGATAGAAGGAGAGTAATGCTGATAAAATTCATAAGCTTCTAATAACCACCTATCTAATAAACCATGCAGGCAGTATTAAAATCATGAAATCTGAATTGGCAAATCATGCTTTCAAATTATTTAATATGAAAGGAGTAGAAGCCAGGCTTGGTGGCTCAGCCTGTAATCCCGAGTTTTGGGAGGCTGAGGTGAGTGGATTGCCTGAGCCCGAGGGTTCGAGACCAGCCTGGGCAACTTGGCGAGACCTCATCTCTACAATAAATAAAAAATTAGCCGGGCGTGGTAGCGCGCGCCTGTGGTTCCAGCTACCTGGAAGGCTGAGGTGGAAGGAACGCCAGAGCCCAGCAGGTCGAGGCTGCGGTGGCCGGGAGTGGCCACTGCACTCCAGTCTGGTGATGGAGTGAGACTCCAACTCAAAAAAAAAAAAAAGCCACTTAAAAAAAGAAAAAAGAAAAAAAAAGGAGTAGAAAATAATTGAAGACAATGAAATGAGATCAAGCAATGCAAATAATATCTGATGAAAATAATTATTTTCTAGATCACAATAATCTATAAACTTTTTTATTCTGCATGAAAAAAATGAGTATTTGTATCTAATACAAGGAACAAGGCTCATACATGACATCATAAGCAACTTTTTGTTTGTTTGAAGTGTGTTCAGGCCGGGCTCGGTGGCTCAGCCGTAATCCCGCGCTTTGGGAGCCTGAGGTAAGTGGATTGCCTGAGCCCGAGGGTTCAAGACCCACCTGGGCAACTTGCCGAGACCTCATCTCTACCATAAATCAAAAAATTAGCCAGGCGTGGTAGCGCATGCCTGTAGTTCCAGCTACTCGGAAGGCTGAGGCGGAAGGATCTCCTGAGCCCAGCGGGTCAAGGCTGCAGTGGCCAGGAGTGGCCACTGCACTTCAGTCTGGGTGACAGAGTGAGACTCCAAATAAAAAATAAATAAATAAATAAATAAATAAATAAATAAATAAATAAATAAATAAAGTGTGTTCAGAATAGTTGGGAGTTTCAAGATGGCTGACTAGAGGAGTTCATAGAACAAAGACCAAACAAAGCTGCTCATTGATATAATGAACAAACATGGTTCATGTCCTATAATCATGAGCATCTTTTCCTTGTTTATCCAAGTTGTTTAAAATGTATTCAGAATGGTGGAAGGACTTTCAAGATGGCTGACTAGGGACATCCAGTATTTGCCTCCTTCACTCAAAAAATACAAAACCACACTTTGACCAGAGTGTCTAAAAAAGAACACAGAAATTCAGCAGAGAAGTAACAGATAAGACGTGAAGCCTGGAAAGAGATGGAAGGGAGGCAACTGGGCCTGCAACTGCTTACAAAGAGGAAAAAGCACATGAGAGATCTTTTGCCATCCAAAATCCCAGGCATACAACTGTAATTTGAGCCACAGAAGAACCCTTTGAAACCTGCAGCCCTGAGACAAGTATAGACAGCTGCCTGGAGGTCACAGCAAGGCCATGTTCCAGAGAGGGAGATCACGCTGGATTTCACACACGCACTGAGACCAACACAGGGGCAGCACAGCTCAATTTTGAGAGCCCAGGTCCCACCAGACTTCACCCTGCACTGGAGACCGCCATCCCTGGAATGCCACTGATATCTCCAGGTGCTAGAACTAGGGGTAATGGGGACACCCCCACCTCCAGACTGGATTGTCCAAAAACAACGAAGAGATTCAGAGAGCAATAGATTGCAGCAGCTTTTTAAAAATAACCCGCTACTTGGAAGGCAGAGGTGGAAGGATCGCCTGAGCCCAGCAGGTCGAGGCCGCAGTGGCCGGGAGCAGCCACTGCACTCCAGTCTGGGCCAACACTAAAATAAAATAAGATAAGATGAGATAAGATAAGATAAGATAAAATAAAATAAAATAAAGTAAAATAAAATAATAGATAAAATAAAATAACACTCTTGCAAGAACAGGTGTCCCACAGATGAGCAGACACACTAAGCAGTTTCAGACACAGTATTGAAGCCCGAAAATGCAAGTCTCTCACCTGTTTCCCCAGAGGCTGGGTACTTCCAGAGGTTACATCACGTTCTGGGATGTCACCTACATGTTATATATAGATTGGTTTACATGGTTAGTTTACTTGCATGTCCATAGGTGTGACACACTTACTTTATTTGGTGATTGGCTTACAAAATTTTCTTTCAATTGGTTCCCCTCAAAGTTTAACAGAAAAATCCCACTAAAGTAAAAGCCAGCAAAAAGAGACCGAAAAGCGGGAAATAACTTAGCAAAAAGCAGGTATGTATAGCTTGTGGCTTACTGTAAAAATAAATCATTCTTTTTCTGACACAGGGTACACCCAGAGGACTTCTGTGGTGTGATTCCAATCGGACCCAGCAGTGCATTCAGGTCCCCAGCACTCTAGTTTACACAGAGTCCTACTTTCTGTGGAATGGATAGCACAAATGGATGGTACATCACAGCAAGGAGGCTGACCCAAGGACCAAGAAGGCCAAAGCACACACTCTCCAGAGCCCAGTGACCATCTGTTTTGGGGCCACTGCCACTGATAGCCACCCAGTTACAAGCCACAGGTTGCCACATCTTTGCATACCCCCTGAGGACAGGCTATCTCCACCTGCCATTGCAGTCATCACCAAAACTGTCACCACCAAAAGCCAAAGGTCATCAAATAGGTAAAAATTTTAAAGATCTTCTCTGAGACATATTATAGTCAAGTTTGCAAAAGTAAGTGACAAAGAACCAATTTACAACGGCAAGTCACATATAAGGGAGAACTCGCCAGACTAACAACATGTTTCTCAACAGAAACTGTGCAAAGATAAAGCAGGATATTTAAAGTGCTGAAACAAAACAATACTGTTGGGCAGACAAGCAAAAACAGAATTCACTACCACCAGGCCAGCTCTATAAGAAATGCTTAAGAGAGTCCTATACCTGGAAGCAAAAGAATGATATCTACCATTTTGAAAACATGTGAAACCATAAAACACTCACTGATGGATAAAACACATAAATGAGAAAGAGAGGAGTCAAATGTTACCACTCCAGAAAACTACCAAATGTCTATTTTAAGCAATATGAGAGAAAGATAGAAAAAAAGTATCAACAGAACAACCAGAAATCAATTAGCAAAGTGACAGGAATTAGTTCCCACACATCAACCCAATGTTGAATGTAAATAGATTAACTTTTCCTCGTAAATGTTGTGCATTAGCTGGATGAATTAAAAACAAACAACTAGACATGACCCGATTATATGCTGCATAGAAGATATTCCATTCTCCTGTAAAGAGACATATAAACTGAAGGTAAAGGAATTTAAATATATATATATATATTCTATTCAAACAGAAACCATTAGCAAATAGGAGTAGTTATACTCAATGACATTTTTTCACAGAAATAGTAAAAGATACTAGTAAAATTTGTATGGATGCAATAACTAACCCAAATAGTCAAAACAATGCTGAGCAAAAAGAAAAAAGCTGGAGGCATCAAACTACCAACTTCAAAATAAATTACAAGGCTATAATAGCCAAAATAGCATAGTATTGATATTAAAACAAACACCTAGATCACTGGAACAGAATAGAGAACCCAGAAATTAACCTTCATATTTACAGTCAATTGAATTTTGACAAAGGTACCAAGAATTTTCATTAAGGATATGACACCCTCAATAAATTATGCTGACAAAACTGAATACTTATACACAGAAGAATAAAACTATATCTCTCTTACCATATACAAAAATTCTCTACAAATAGATTAATAACATAAACATAAAACTAAAACCATAAAACTACTGGCAAAAATACAAGGAAAACAACAACCCAGGTCATTGGCCTAGTCAATGGTATTCTGGCTAAGACCACAAAAACAAAATAAAAATAAAAATATACACATATGGGATTATATGACAATATTAAGCTAAAATAAGCTACACAGAATAGAACACTCAACAAAGTGAGAAGACAACCTACTAAATGGGAGAATATATTTGCTGAGTATTCATCTAACAAAGAACTAATATCCAGAATATACCAGAAATTCAAACAA
>CAUYQG010299040.1:0-11411 GCA_963574415.1 Tarsius wallacei
CAACTTGGATGGATTTAGAGTCGATCATACTCAGTGATCTATCACAGAAACAAAGAACAGAGTACCATATGTTCTCACTGACAAATGGACCTTGAACAATTATCATAATACCTTAAGAAAGGGATTGGCAGTAGTGGGAAACTGCTAGGGAAGGGGAGGGTGGGAAAGGCAGTTGTGGGAAACTGCTAGGGGAGGGAGGGGCACACCTTATCAAGAAGGGTACCTGCATAATGAACATTTGTATACCTAACCCTGAAATGTACCCCACATTAAAAAAACATGTATATAACCATTGATTAAACAATTCCACTTCTTAGAAAATATAAGGGAATTAACAACAATATGCACAAGGATGTCCCCTGCTGACTACATATAATTTCAAAAGATGGATAACTTTCTAAACTACAATATAGCTGTATGATGAAAAAGTAAATATACCACCAAAGATTATGTAGTTGAAGAATAGGAATATATACAAGATAAACTGCCAGATTAAAAACAGAAAGACTAAAAACCAGTATGTACTAGAAGTACAACCCCTTTGATACCCCTGCTTAAAACCGTTCATTCTTTTCCATCGTTCTTAGAATAAAGTTTAAAAACTGTAATCTTCATGCTCTGTCTTGTCCTTGTCTTAGACTCAGCCTCATCATTGCCCACATTCCTCTTTTTCCATCACCTTAGCCTTCTTTTAGGTCCCAAAACGGGGATCAGCAAACTCTTTTCTGTAGAGACAGCAAATATTTGAGGCTTTGCAAAGAGGTTATATGGTCTCTGTGGGAACTATTCAACTCTGCAACTATTCAACTCTGCAGTTGTAGCACATAAGCAACCACAGACAATAGATAAATGAATGGGCATGGCTGTCTTCAGGTAAAACTTTATTTACAGAACTGGAAATGCTCCTGCAGATCATGCTCATTGCTTACCCATCCCTGTTTTAGAACAACCCATATTATCTCCAGGTACTGGACTTTTGCTTTTCCCACATATTGTCACTGTTGCTTGAAAGGATCATTCCTCCTCATTCTTCCCTCCCCTCCCAATTCCCACCACCCTCATCAACTTAAACCTCCTTTACCTGGCTAATTCCTAATCATCTTTCAGATTTCAACTCAAGTGAGACTCCCTCAGAACATTCCTCCCTAGTGTCTAGACCTGATTGGTCTCTCTTTCATACATTCTTCACTGCAAATGTGCTTTTTTCTTCATAGCATTTAACACAGTTTCTCACTGCATATTTAATTTTGTGATGATGGGAAAAAATCCTCATTAGATTCTGAACTCCATGGAGACAAGGACAATGACTGTTTTGTTTACTAGTATATCTCCAAAGCTTACAAGAGGGTCAATAAATTCTTGCTCAATAAATCCTTGCTGAATGAATGAATGGCATACACCAAATAGTTATCTTTGGGCAGTAGGATTATGGGTGATTTTTGGTCTTCTCCTTTGTGTTTAAATGCATTTTCTGTTTTCCCTGTTGTACTCATATTGCATTGTAAGTAAGGAAAAAATAAAGATATAAAAAACAAATTTAAAAAAACAGGATAAAAACAACGCATTGATAAATGCGAAATTATGACAGAGGAATAAGAAAACTTTGAGTAAATGCATGGTCAGAATGGATGGAGTTACTCTGGGAGGTCTCCTTGGAAGTGGTTTTCAAACCAGGTCTTCACACTGATGGATGTGTGTAAACTGGTAAAGAAAGAAGAGTGAGGTGACAGCAGATGAGATGACTATAATGTGCAAAGACATGAAGGCAGGAAGTAACACGTGCTTCTGTACTGCTACACAAGATATGGAAAATCACAAGACCAAACAATGCAGGAGACCAGAAACAGACAGCCTAGAGGAGGGTTGATCATTGGTTTCCATTGGACATTTACCCTCTCTCTTCCCCTCTCCATCTTGCTTTTGAAAGTGCTCAAAATGGCAAAGCCCCAAGAGTGCCCTAGATGTACTTTCTAAAGGATCCAAGATAGTTCACATTTCAAATAGAAATGTGAAGGCTCCGACTTAGCTGGGGCTCCATGGATATATGTGATCCCACCTGGGTGACACATCAAATAAAGTCCCTTGCTAGAGAGCACCAGTGATAATTAAGCCACTTGCATAAAGTGCACTGGAATGGCTGAGATGCTTTTTCTCAGAGATTGTCTGCAGGTTCCTCTCAGTCCCTCGAATTTCAGTTCTTGCTCTTTATCTATCAAAAAGACTCACTCCCTAGCTAGGAATGGGCCAAACATTTTGACCAAGTACTTATCTGCACAACCACAAAACCAATATCATCAGTTAGGAGAAAACAATTTCCCGTGGCAAGTAGAGACAGCCTAATTGCTTAATCTGACAGGTTATTAATGGTTCGAGCCAACCAAAAGCATAATGGATATTGATGACCACTGGTAGGTTGGACATTTGATGTATACAGTATTGCTGGAAATTATTTATATCAAGGGTTGCAACTGACCATTAGACTAAATTGTCCAATCTCCGTGGGTTTCATTAAACAGTTCTATCAACTTGATAAAGTGGCAAGCCAGAAAGTTAGCCCATTAACTATAGCTCTGAAAAAAAAAACCAACAGGGTGGAGAATATTTACAGTATTTATGTTCCAAATCAATGTAAAAATAGATCTCCTTGGTAAAATTGCAGTCTGGGTGTTGGGGACAGTTTTCCCTCTCTATTTGGATGGTTAGGGGAACAAGGCCTAGACTGGGCCATTACCTGGAAATGACTGTGATTTGCAGGGAGCTGACAGTGGCATTGAGTTTAGTATTCTGGAATGCTCAGGGCCTGATTCATTACTCACTGGGCTCTTCTGGAGAAAAAGTCGAGCCTCATCCAAAGCTGGCATCATTTGCTCATGCCCCACCTTCCTTTTGCAGAACAGCTGGGATGGGCTAACACATGGACAGAAACTGCAACTGTCCTGGCCCCGACTGATGGGTGCCTGAATGCAGCCCTGAGTCTCATTTGGGAGGGGAAGACTTTGAAGAAGCATGGGGAACCTAGGAGTCCATGCTGAGTAACCATAGAGAAAATAATTCATGGTACACTGGGAGTTCCAACCTTCATTCTTTTCTCCTAGACATCAATAAACCCCTTTCACTCTGATCAGTGACAAGAGAGAGCCAAGTCTTAAAGACTAAACTGGACTAGGATTGGAAAAAAATGAGAAATGGCTCTAGTAAGTGCAATAGAATAACAGAGAGATTAAGAACCAAAACAGTAAGAATAACAACAACAAAAAGAAGTCCTCTCTTGACTTAGGAAGGTGGAAGTGTTGAGAGTAGTACCAGCAAAGCCCAGCAAGGTTGCTGTTACAATCCTCCAGGTGACATATGATGTAAATACAAACTGAAGCAGTGGTGAAGGCAGTGCAGAGGGAGAAGAGGGGACGGATAGATGAGAAGAGTGTATAGATAAACTTCCTTAATATCATAAAAAACATTTAAGAAGTAGAATCAACAGAACTTAGTTACTAATGAGGAAGGGGGCACTGAGTGAAGAATCTAAGAATGCAGTGCTAACACACAATCCTTCAACATCTGTAGTCCCAGTTACTTGGAAAGCTGAGATGGAAGGATTGGAAGGATCACTTTAGCTCAGGAGTTCAAGGCTGCAGTGAGCTACAATCGTGCCTGTGAATAGCCACCGCACTCCAGCCTGGACAACATAGCAAAACTTCATCCCTAAAAAAACAATACTACTACATACAATTAAATGAGTCAATATTTATAAGGCACTTAGAATCGTGTCTGCTATGTCATAAGAGCTATATAGGTGCTTGCTATGATCATTATTATCTTCCCAGTCAAACTGGAAGTGTGCAATGCCAGACTAGGCAGGATATGGCAGAAGAAACTCCATATCCAACACGAGATTCAGTAAGTCTGTGATGTTAACAGTTTTTACCATGCCACCCTCCTATACCTACCCTTCCAGCCACTCAAGCGATTGGCTGAGAGTTGGGCTGTTGCTGGTATTGCACCAACAGCCAGCAGTCATACATCACTGCACCTTGAACCAAGTGTTTTTAATGTGTCATTTCATCTGCCATCGCTCTTGTAAGGATGGCAGAAGTGAGGTGCTGATTCTTCACATCGCTGTGCTTAGTGCTTTTTCCAACTCCAGCTCAGGATCCATGGGGACAAGAACTATGTATTTCCTGCCTTTAGCATCCTCCACAGAACCTAGTACTCGGCAGGCAGTTTCAAATGGTGAATACAGTATAGCAAAGGAGTGAAAACCACTGGCTCTGGAACCAAACAACCTGGTTCAAGTTGAACTTGAAACCCAACTCCACCAATGTATAACCTTGAGACGTTACCACACCTCTCTAAACCTCAGATACCCCATCTGTAAAATGGGAGCAATAGTAGTCCTTTCCTCAGAGGGCTGTTGAGAAAATCAAAAGCAGTACCACACATAAAGCCCATAGCATGGTGTCTGGCCTCATGCCCAAGAAAAGAGTCATACTTGGTGTTCTTGTTTGAATGTCTTATTGTTTAATGTATGAGCTTCAGTTAATAGAAAAGAGTTTTAAGCAGTGAAGGCAAGAGTTAAGGAGTAAAACTGTGGAGATTTTTTGTTTCCTTCAAAATGATAGTTAGAACAGTGTATGCACAGAAAGAGACTTGCACAGCCATAGGCCTAGTTCCAGTAAAGGAGCAAAGAGCTCTGAGGGCGAAGAGGAAAAGGTATGAGGGAAGAACAGCCCAAAATAGATTCAGGAACCCGTTGCTTGGCCTGGAAACCTGAAAACTCTGGAGTCGGCTCCTCTGAATATTATTTTCCGATTCAAAAATGTGAGCTCAATTACATTAGGATCAAAAAACTCTGGCATGAGCTGCAAACAGCTGGGCTCTTGCTATAAATTCCCTGCTGTGACCGAAGCATAATGAAGTTGGGGCTTTTTCGTGTGCATTTTTTTTAACCCGCGAGAGAAAAATATAGCTCTAAAAACTGAAAAGATGCAACTACCCCTGTTAGACTCTATTTAAATCTATTTAAATCCAGAAATGGCAAGCCCTCTCTAGTCAAAGCTAAATGACTTCTCAATCATCCCAGCCGTGCCGAAAAGGAGTACACAGGCTTGGCAAAAGCAAGACCCAAGCTGTGAGAGGCCAGAAATGCACACTTGTCTCCTCCAAACCCTGGGTCATTTACTACCACCTATCTGCAGTCCTCTGAAGAACCCTTCAAATAGCCCACTGAGGTGGCAGCTGGGCTTGGCACACAAAGAAAGGCAGCAAGGTAAACTTATCTTCCTCCTAGCTCTGTGACTTATCTTGGCAGCTGCCAAGATGGTGTTTGTTGAGCACTTCCTTACTTTCACCTGGTAACTTCCTGGATCACAAAGGAACTATCAAGAAACCATAAAGTGCTGAAGCATGTCTTGGCACAGGGAGGAGAGGAAGGGTGAGAAACACAATCAGAAATAGCAGTGCCTCAAGGATTGGGGAAGGTTCAAGCATAGGGGCCATTTAAAACCAACTGCCTGAAGTGAAGAGCTGCCTTGTCAACTCATAAAATACTTCAAACAAGATCTTGGCCCTTCCATCATCTCACAGTGATTTCTGAAAATTGGGGGCTCTCTCCCTAAACAAACAGTTTATGATGACAATCATAACAGTTTTCTCAGGCCAATATTATGAATTGGCTGGACTACTGTCATGCGCTGAATTATAAATGATCCTGTACTAATAGCTATATTTTTGTGTATCTTACCTCATCTTTTCAATGATGCTATAATAAGCTTATGGGAGTCTGAAGTAGCGTCTTGCATTTTCTATAGAAGCTTCTAGAACCTGCGTGGCTGTGATGTATTGGAAACTATCATTGGGAGAGCCAAGTTCAAATCAACCTCAGCCTCCCAAATAGCTGAGACTACAGGCATGTGCCACCACACCCAGCAAAGTTTTTGATTTTTTGTAGAGATGAGGTCTCACTATATTACCCAGGCTGGTCTTGAACTCCTGGGCTCAAGAGATTTTCCCACCTTGGCCTCCCAAAGTGCTGAGATTACAGGTGTGAGCCACTGCACCTCACCTCAAATTCTTAGTTTATTAAAGATTAAGCTTAAGACATCAAAGTAAATGTGTGGTGATCTAAGATAGTACATTGGGAAAGCATCTTGTTCCTACCAGGAACACAATATTTATTTATTTATTCATATTATTATTTTTTAGAAACAGAATCTCACTCTGTCACCCAGACTGGAATGCAATGGTGCAATCATGGTTCCCTGCATGGGCTTAACAGATCCTCCTGCCTAGGCTTTCCCAGTAGCTGGAACTACAAGCATGCACCAACACACCCAGTTAATTTTATTTTTGTAGAAATAAGATTTCTCTATGTTGCCAAGGCTGGCCTCAAACTCCTGGCCTCAAGTGATCCTGCCACCTGCTTTTCTCAAAGTGCTGGGATTGCATGCATGAGCCGCTGCACCCAGTCAATAAATATTTATTACACCATTGATCCTCACATGTCTTTTGGTCAAATAAAAGCAGAAAAGAGTAATGTATCAATCAAAATCAGTCTTATTTTCATCAGAAAGAAAGAAAAAAAAATCAGTCTTAGTCTTACAATTCCCAGATGACACATTCATATAAACTGCCAGAAGGCAGGTACCACATCTGCCTAACTTTGCATACTACCTATATACTTTTGCTAAGAAGGCCAAATGTCTTTTACAAGTGCCTGGCTAATCTAGCCCCCTGTCCACCTCTCCAACCTTATCTCTGCACTTTACATTTGTTAAACTCTAAGCCTCAGTAATTACAGAACTTTGTACAGCCCTTAGCTAACTGAGTTGTACCACAGCCTTGGACAAGAAATTCTCCCTTGCCGGCCTCTATTTTGTCTTTGGTTAAGAGATCATGTGCTGAGAACCACAGGAGAGGTCATGGGATAGGCATTTGAGGAAACCACTAAAGTTTTGAAATAGTTTCTGTGGGGAAAGGACAAGGAAGCCATGTGAGACTAACACCTTCAGAGCACTGCAAAAGAGAACTTCCTCAGCTTTTAGCTCCAACAGGTAGTTCATAAATGAGCCACGAAAAATTGAGGATTACTGTGAGACGGGATGTGCCCAGAGAAGACCACTCCTGTATGTACACAAGGCAGAGACCTCAGCGTCACCAAGTGTAGAGGACTTCTGAGAGACCCTCACCACTGCTTCCAAAACTCTTCAGGCTCCGACTCCCCAGGAAACCTTGTGTTCCAGCCATGCTATCACCTATTAGCTTTGGCCCATTCTGCCTGGAAATAGGCTTCTCTGTTCCCCATCCTTCTTTGTGTGACCAACTCCATTCACCCTTTACAGCTCAGTTTTTTCATTCTTTCCTTCATTCATTCCACCAATATTTACTGATAGTCTGTCATGTGTCAGGCAGGTGCTGGGCACTGGAGATATAACAGTGAACAAGACAAAGGAGGTCCCTGCCCTCAAAGAGCTTATAGTCTAGAAAAGAAAGACAATAAATAAGAAAAAAATAAACAAACAAGGTATCTCTAGGTAATGAATCAAGCAAAGTGATAAGCTGGGAAGTGACTAGATGGTTGACTTAGATTGAAAGGTGAATTTAGTGGATTGAATGTTGGCCTCCAAAAAGGTATGTACACCTGGAATCTGAGAATGTAACCTTATTTGGAATAAGAGACTTTGCAGATATAATTTAGGTAAATACCTCAAGTCCATGAGATTTTTCTGGATAAGGTGTGATCTAAATCCAATGACAAGCATCCTTATAACAGACAGAAAGGAAGAAGAAAGACACAAAACACAGAGGAAGGCCTTGTGAAGGCAGAGGCAGTGACTGGAGTTATGCTGCCACAAGCCATGAAACAACCAGAGCCACCGGAGACTGGGAGTGGCAAGGAACAATTTCCCCTAGAGTTTTCAGAGAGAGAGCGCAGCCCTGCTGACACCTAGAACTGTGAGAATAAT
The DNA here is from genome assembly GCA_963574415.1 of Tarsius wallacei. Taxonomy (NCBI): domain Eukaryota; kingdom Metazoa; phylum Chordata; class Mammalia; order Primates; family Tarsiidae; genus Tarsius; species Tarsius wallacei. The sequence continues at coordinate 7,959 of CAUYQG010299040.1, forward strand.
TTTCTGTTGTCTCAAGTCATCTAACGGTGATAATTTGTTATGGCAGCCTTAGGAAACAAATATAGCCAGGGAAGGTCTCCCTGAGATTATTTTTAAACTGAACCTTGAATGATGAGAAGTAGTCAGCCATGGGGAGATCTTTGGAAAGTGCATTCCAAACAGAGAACATCAAGCGCAAAGGTACTGAGACAGGGAGGGAGGCAGGGAGGGACACAAACTTGACAAGTTCAAGGAACAGAAATAAGAACAGTATGGCTGGACAAGAAAGGAGAGAGGAAGAGAAGTTGATGAGGAGGAAGATCACACAGGGCTGATACGGGTGACAGTAAAGAATTTGTTGTCTGTTCTACAGGTGATGGGATGGTTTCAGGCCTCCCATCACATATAGAATAAAATCCAACCTCCCATCACACTTGGAATAAAATCCAACTCTTTGCTATGAACTAAAAGACTCTCACTATCCTTCTCACTTGCTCTATTCCACCCTCACTTGCTATTTTCAATAGGCAAAGCTGTTCCCTCCTTCAAAGTCTTTGCCTTTTCTGATTCCTCTCTTCTAGAATGTTCTTTGCTTGCCTGGCTCCTTCAAATCATTTAAGTGTCAACTCACATGTCACCTCTTCAGAGAGGTCTACTCTAAATACTGTACAACCAATTATTCTTTCACTTCACCCTGCTTTATTTTTTCATGTTGCTCATCACTTTTGAAATTTGTCTGTTAATCTATTTAGTCATTTAACTTCTGTCTTCTTCATACGATTGTAAGTTCCATGAGGGCAAGAGTATTCGGGCTGAATGTTAGGATTAAAAGGAGTTTGTCTGGCTGGGCATGGTGACTTGAGACTGCAATCCCAGCACTTTGGAAGGTCAAGGTGGGAAGATCACTTGAGGCCAGGAGTTCAAGACTAGCCTGGGCAACATAGAGAGACCCTGTCTCTACAAAAAAAAATTCTTTTTTGAGTTAGAATGTCACTCTACTGCCCAGGCTGAAGTGCAGTGGCATGATTATGGCTCACTGCAGCCTCAATCTTCTGGGCTCAGGCAATCTTTCCACCTCAGCCTCCCGAGTAGCTGGACTATAGATGTCTGCCACCATACCTGGCTAATTTTTGAAAATTGTTTTGGAGAGATGGGATCTCCCTATGTTACTTAGGCTGGAATTCTTTTTTTAATTAGCTGGGTGTGGTGGTGTGCACCTGTAGTTCTAGATAGTCTGGAGACTGAGGCAGGAGCCCAGGAGTTTGGGATTGCAGTGAGCTATGATCCACTATACTCCAACCTGGGCAACTGAACAAGATCGTGTGTCAAAAAAAAAAAGCAGTTTGCCTAATACATGAGAAATTATAATGTTCCAAGAATTGAATTGAGAAATGACTTCAGAACTGCAGGAGTGCATAGTAAGAGGGCGAGGAGAGGGATGTAGAGGGAGGTTGTAGAAGATGACACAATTGCATTTTATAAAATGTCACTTTGGCTGCTGGATTGCAGTGGGTTGATACCGTTAAGACAAGAGACTTTAATCATTCAGAATATGTATTGACTCCACGCTATGTGTCAGGCACTGTTTGGCATCTCTTAGTAAACAAAACAGACAAAAATGTGTGTCTTCTTGGAGTTTGCAGTCTAGTAGGGACTAGTGAGGTCACTATCATGGAAAACAGTGGTGGCTTGTGCTCACGCTGAAGCAGTGGAGGTGGAAAGGAGTGGCTGGATTTGGGATGTGTTTTGGGGGGAGGTGGAGTTGGTGATTGATAGGATAGATTAGCCGCTTCTTCCACAGTTTTCCCTGGATCTCCCCAATATTAGAGTAGGTATCACAGCACCTCGTGTTTACCCCATTACTACACACCATGTATTGTAAATATTCATTCACTTGTCTGGCTTACCTGGATTTTTATCACATCATATGAAAGCTCATGGTACAATGCTTGGCACAGAACAGGTACCCAATACATTTATTAAATAAACTTAGTACTAATAATATTTATGATTAAATAAATTCACTAAGTACATAAACCAGGTCCTTTTTTAAAGTTTTAGAGACAAGGCCTCACTCTGTTGCCCAGGATAGAATGCAATGGTGTGATCATAACTCACTGCAGCCTTGAACTCCTGAGTTCAGGCAATCCTCCGGCCTCAGCCTCCCAAGGAGCTGGAACTTCAGGCATGTGTCCTCATGCACAGCTAATTTTTATTTTTTGTGGAGAAAGGGAGTCTTGCTGTGTTGCCCAAGCTGGTCTTGACCTCCTGGTCTTAAGTGATCCTCCCGCCTCAGCATTCCAAAGTGCTGGGATAATAGACACTAGCCATCCCACCAGGCCAAACCAGGTCCTTTAGCAAAGTAATATTCATCTCCCATCCAGCGAAAATCTCTCATAATCTGCTGTGGTTATACTCTGTTTTTTGGTTGATACACACAATTCCCTTCTAAATTAGTATGATTAGAACCTCAATTTAAACTATAAAAACATTTGTGCAAAGACTGGAAAATTATGTTGCCTGGTTATGTGACAGTCACACCTGATTAAATGTTGCACAATATCAGAAAACTAAGAGTTCAAGATTATAAATGTAATGTCCGAAAGATGTTTATAAGCAATGAAATATTCAATCAGGCTGTTATGGCATTTGAAAAGTCAATGGCAGGAAGCACATCACATCTTTAAATAACGGTCAATACAGCTCTACAGCACTAGTCACAGCCCAGAAAGTACTTTAGAAATACCTCTCAATGGGATCAAAATGTGGAGGACCCCAAAACAGCCAACAAAATTCAACAAGAAAAAAAAATTGCTACATACAGCCAAAAGTAATGACTGTTGCTGTCACTTTAAAAACCATCTCTTCACATTTCTAACTAAAATATCTAGTACTATAGAACTTCTCTAGTTACTCAGTAGAAGACTTGCGCTCAGGTCCAGGAATGGTGGCTCATGCTTGTGATCCCAGCACTTTGGGAGACCAAGGCAGGAGGACTGCTTGAGGCCAGGAGTTTAAGACTAGCCTGGGCAACATAAACGAGATGCTGTTTCTATTTTTTTTTAAATAGCCAGGCATGATGGTGCATGCCTGTAATCCCAGCTACTCAGGAGCCCGAGGTGGGAGGAGCTCTTGAGTTCAGCAGTTTGAGGCTAAGGTAATCTGGGATCATACCACTGCACTCCAGCCTAGGCGACACAGCAAAACCCTGACTAAAAAAAAATTCAAGCCGGGCTCAGTGGCTCAGCCTGTAATCCCAGCACTTTGGGAGGCCGAGGTGAGTGGATTGCCTGAGCCCACGGGTTCGAGACCCGCCAGGGCAACTTGGCGAGACCTCATGTCTACAATAAATCAAAAAATTAGCCGGGCGTGGTAGCGCGCGCCTGTAGTTCCAGCTACTTGGAAGGCTGAGACGGAAGGATCGCCAGAGCCCAGCAGGTCGAGGCTGCGGTGGCCGGGAGCGGCCACTGCACT
>CAUYQG010299052.1:0-18558 GCA_963574415.1 Tarsius wallacei
CTCATCACCCCTGTGCCCACTTCGGAGAACCCCTTCCGGGAGAAGAAGTTCTTCTGTGCCCTCCTCTGAGCTGCCCTGTCCCTCCTCATAACTCCTCACCTTTCCCTCTCCTGGGCCCTTCCTTAGGTCAGTAACTGCGGCGAGCCCCAGGCTCCCTGCATCCCGTTCCTCTAACCCTTGCCCAGCCATGCGAGTTTATCTAAAGCACAAGGCCCTCCCTCACCATCCGTCGACCCCATTTCCTCGCCCTCTGTGGCCGACACGGGCACCCTTCGCTCCATCCACACAAGGGCCCCCGTCAGACTCTGCCAGCGTCCTGCCCGCTTCCCTCTGTGACCCGCTCAGACAATGGAGAGAGGGATGGGCCAGGTGCTTGCTGTCTCACCTGGAGCTACTGGAAGGGTAAAGCCATTTGACGAATAAAGTCATCCAGAGCCTCAGAGGACAGACAGCTCCTGTGTTAGCGTTCTTGGGGCACAGGATCACCAGGCAATAGATTTGCCATACCCAGGGAAAAGGGCCAGTCAAAGCAGGTTAGACATTGTCGAGGATCGGACATCGGCGGGGTCGCGGCGGAGTCGGGGCCGGGGGGGGGGTGGGGGGGGTGGGGGAGGCGGCGGGCGGGCGCGAGAGAGCGTCCCCAGGGGAAGAATTAAGTCACAACAGACACTCAGGCTGAGGAGAGCATACACACAGACAAACGTGCAATGAAGGCGAGTGAAAAGGAAAACAGACCGAAGAGGGTGGATTTAAGGGAGGGTGAGGGAAGACAGTCGCGGAGCGGAGGGGCGGAGCTTGGGCCCAATTACCGCGACAGGGGCCGTTTTGCCTAAGATGGCTGCGCCCACGGCCTCTCCCCTTCCAAGATGGCCGCGCCAACATGGCGGCCCCCATATCACGGCGTTTAAGCGTACAGGGCTCCTCTTAAAATGGCGGCCCCCAGGCAGCCAGCGTTCCCAATATGGTCCCTTCCGTGCTCGTCTGTCTCAAAATGGCTGCCCCTTCCCTCGCCAAGTCGGGTCCCGAGCCCCGCCACCCTGGAGTGTGGAGTTCGATGTCCTCCCCGTCGAGCCGAAGACACCCGGGCTGCTATCACGAAGGATCATGGGACACGGGGTCCCCAGGAAGCACAGCGTGGCCGGCGCTGGTCGCGAGGATCTTGCGAGGGAACCTAGGTTTCTACGTCTTGCCAAGGAGAGGCTCCCTTTGGAGAGGAAATAAAAGCGGGGGTGGGGGGAGTCACCGCCCGGCACCATCCATCGTGGGGCGTTCTTCCTCAGTCGCTTCTTGGTCTCCCCAGGAGCTGGGTGAACGCGAAATTGTTCAGTTTGCGTTTCCTGGTTGAGCTGGGCATGCTTGGCTTTGCTTTCAATTTCCCCTCAGGCCAATTCAGCCCCATCTGCCAGAAAGCAGAGTACCCATCCCAGGTGTGCTATCACCCCTTGCAGGAGTCCAGCTTTCTGCCTGTTCAGAAAACCAAGCTTAAGATTTAATGTATCACGTGCGTCTCCAGGACCCAAACATGACAGAGCTTTACAAGCTCCAGAATGCAGCCTACAATCCCTTTTCTTCCAAGGGTGCACATAGCTGAGGTAGGGCCAGAATCAAGGCAGAGAAGGTAACAATTCTCTTTGTCTGCTTCTCATGGATCGTCAAGATCCTCTCAAGTCAGCGACACAACCTTCCCAGGAGAAGCCTGCTCTTGTTTTTTGCTTGGTTACATATGGGGGAAGGGGGACTGCCTTGCAATAGTGGGACCTATATTAGGGACAGCCCATCATCTCCAGCTTCCGCACACTTTGACACAGGAAGACAGCAAGGGGAGAGTGCAGTGAGGAAACCAAAGAAATAAAGGGCATTTTACTAGCAACTAAACTTAGCCTCCTATGGATATCTTTAGGGACTCCGAGGGTACCCAATAAACTTGAGACACCTTCAGGAATAGCAGCTTTTCATTGTTGGTGAAATTTCTGAGCCCTAACAGGACCTGGAGATTAAGTAATTTTCTCATCCTAGAGATGAAGAAACAAGTAACCTGTTGCTCTCCTGAGTGGGCCTACCCCCATTCTGTTAGGTACCTACTTAGTTCCATCCTTGGTACTCCAGGAGGGCTCAGGTCTGTGTTTTTGTTTTTGAGTTGGAGTCTCACTCCGTCGCCCAGACTGGAGTGCAGTGGCACACTCCCAGCCACCGCAGCCTCCACCTGCTGGACTCCAGTGATCTTTCTGCCTCAGCCTTCCAAGTAGCCAGAATTACAGGTACCGCTACCACTCCCGGCTAGTTTTCGATTTATTGTAGAGACAAGGTCTCGCCAAGTTGTCCAGGCGGGTCTTGAACCCACAGGCTCAGGCAATCCACTCACCTCGGCCTCCCAAAGTGCTGGGATTACAGGCTGAGCCACCGAGTCTGGCCTCAGTTCTGTTTTAATCCTTGTATCCTGACTGGCACATAGCAGGCACTAAAATACCTAATGAATAGATTGTGCTGTACATGCTTAAATGGCAAGCAGAGCATGGCAGGGACCAAGAAACTTTTTTTCCTACTGCATCACAGTGTTAGATGAGTACCAGGTGACTAAGTGAAAACTTCCTTATCAGATCAGACTTGGCAAAAAGTCAGAAATGCTCAATAAATGTAACTTTGGTATTAGGTTAAAGAAGTCTCTGCTCAATTTTTCTGCACATTTAAAATTCTTTTTTTGTTAGTTTTACTCTGTCGCCCATGCTGGAGTGCAGTGTCATGCTGCTCACAGCCCTCACAGCCTCGACTTGCTGGACTCCGGTGATCCTCCCACCTCAGTCTTCCAAGTAGGTGGAACTACAGGTGCACGCTACCACGCCCGGCTTATTTCTTGATTTCTTGTAGAGACGAGGTCTCACCATGGTGCTCAGGCAGGTCTCAAACCTGCCGGTTCAGGCAGTCCACTCACCTCAGTCTCCCAAAGTGCTGGGATTACAGGCTGTGCCACGGAGCCTGGCCTACATTCAATTTTCATACCCATCAAATTATGGGTGAGTGGCTACAGCTCTAGTTGGGGGGAAAATGGGGCTTAGCTGTTATTACAGACAAGGTATGAGTTATAAATAACCATTACAACTATTAATTAGCTCTAACACTAACTTTATTTGTTCAATTTGAGTCGGAGTCTCACTCTGTTGCCCAGGCTGGAGTGCAGTGGCATACTCACGGTCACCACAGCCTCAACCTGCTGAGCTCAGGTGGTCCTTCCACCTCAGCCTTCCAAGCAGCTGGAACCACAGGCACGTGCCACCAAGACCGGCTAAATTTTTTATTTATTTCTAATAAATGGCCAGGGTTCCAGTGTTCTAAAGGGGTAGTGGTATATTGAGGTAGAGACTGCTCAAATTCATCCCCTCTGTAAGATTCAGATCCCAGGGGCTTACAGATTTGTACCCTAAAGACCATCCTCAATTTTGGTGGCTGCCTGTTATTCTCTCTGACATTTAACATTAGTGTTAACCAGGCGCAGTGGCTCAAGCCTGTAATCCCAGCACTTTGGGAGGCAAGAGGCTTACCTGAGCCCAGGGGTTTGAGACCAACCTGGGCAACTTGGCTAGACCTCGTCTTTACAATAAATAAAAAAATTAGTCGGGCATGGTGCACATGCCTGTAGTTCCAGCTACTTACTTGGAAGGCTGAAGTGGAGGGATCACTTGAGCCCAGCAGGTCGAGGCTGCAGTGGCTGTGAGCATACCATTGCACTCCAGCCTGGGTGACAGAGTGAGACTCCAACTCAAAAAAGAAAAAAATAATAGTCCCCACCAAATATCTTCTAGGATTTTCCTCCTAAATGGTGAATTAAATTACTCATGAATAAACTTAATGGCTCCGTAAATGGAACCTTCCATTTAACTTTAAGCATCCAACTGATTTTAGTATAGGCCAAATACAGAAAGGTCATGAGTTATAATTAATTTTCTTCTTCAATGGCTCAAGCTCTGAGCCTAAGTAAGCACTAAGTAGACTAACAACCACTCCTTCCTTGCCAAGTGAATGCATTGCTGGCCCCCAAGTGAAGGCGTGGAGAATAAGAAGGGAATAGCAGCCACCATGCAAGAAGACAGCCATCCTTGGTTGGAGCCAGTGCAACTTGAGAAAGAAGCATTTAAAAATAAATAAATAACCCAATGACACACTCCACCCCAGTCAGTGCAGCCACAGGAGATAGGGTGAATTCAATCCAAATGGTTATTTATTCTAAAACTGGAAGCTACTGTGCCTATATTGTCGCCAGAATGTTGTAATGAGAACAGGGGAGGAAAAAGTTACAGATGTAAACAATGACACAGTTACATTTTTTTTTTAAATGGTAAAACCCTTTTTTACTGGCCACTTCCAAGAATGCTTTACAGGTTGTGCAAAAACATTTACAGGCTCCATGTGGTGTTTGTTTTTCTCACAAGCTTTTCCATCTATAACTACAACAGACATCTGATAAAACACTAAACAAGTCTAAGAAAAACAAGGCTAGGGATTCCTCCTGTTACCATAATTGACATTTTTCCCCTTAACATAGTTTTTTCGTAATAAAAGACAGACAGAAACAAAGCCCAGACATCTACTGTTGTTGTGAGTGGTCTCTTGGACTAACCCAACAAAGATGTGGCAGTTTCACTCTCTACCCACCTAGAAAAACAGTTTTTCTAAAAAAGGTGACTTTCTAGTGTCAAATAGCAACAGCAAGTACCTCCCCAACCCCTGGCAGGAAGAGGAGGGAAACCCAAAGCTGTTTAGGCTTTGCCTCCCCACCCCAACCCTTGAGGGCCCTAGCATCCCCATCCATTTCATAAACTATTAAAAGATACTAAACATCTGAAAGGGGGTGGCAGCCTTTGCCTCAGAAAATTCAGTTTTCTATTATAATCTTGCCCTAAGGGAATTTCTTTGGGCTCCAATTTTTACTTCCTTGCCCTGACACTACAAGCAAAGCTTTCTCAAACTCCCTTAATAATAATAATAAACAGTTAGTGGGTTACAGAAAAGTGCATGCAATCACTTCACCCACTGCCACACACAAATCCATTTGAGGGCACCACAGGGAAGGAGGGGCCAAGACAAAGGGCATCACATTATGAGCAAGCAAACTTATCTTCTACCAGCCCCCTGTTCCAGCCTTGGGGTCAGAGGTACTTGGGCAGAACAGTATGTCAAGACAGACAGGGACACTAGAGGGCCAGAATAAGGGTTTGCACACCTTAAGAAGGGCTGCATGGCAGTAACAGTGGGAGAGAAAGATCAAATCTCAGCACAAAATATTAAACAGAGAACTGCCCAGGTGAGGAAATGGAGGTGAAGCATTTTCTAGTAGCACAGCCCAGAGTTTTCTCTCACTAGGAAGTGCCACAATAGGTGTTGTTTGCTGAGTAAGCTCTTGGCTGACACAGTGCTGAGCAGGAAGATGAATTAAAACTGAGGCTAAACATTGAAAGAGCATTCCTATATCCCACCCATATTCTTGAACCCAGCAACCTGCAGCTGTCAAGAACTGGGGAGGGTGTTGGTAAAATTACAAACAAAACTATCCCAACTGAAGTCTCTTGGCTAGAGGCCTCTCTGGGGACACGCAGGGAAAGTACCCAAAAGGAATCCTGTTTCAAGAAGTCAGGAAGGGGTGCTCCCTTTCATGCGCACATTTACACACGTTCACACTCACACTCTTCCCAAGTTTCAGCAGCCCCACTGAGCTGCCTCCCACCCCCCCACCCTCCCCTTTTCTATTCACTCTCTACCTGTGTATCAAAAAAACCAGCAGGGCACGAGCCCTCCACACTGTATAAAATAGTTGCTATTCTCAGCACCTGGGCCTGGTAGCCCACACCACAGGATTCACCTATATACATATCCCGCTGCAGTGAAAAGAATCCTGCTGCGTTTCTGTGTGAGCTGAAACCCTGAGAAACGTTCCTTCTCTTGTACTGTAAGAGGACAGACTCTAACAGAGATGATTTCAGAGACCTCCCGCCTCTCTCAACCTTGGAAGACAGAGACTAGAGACTGGCAAATCACAATCTTCAAGCTGAGGGCTGCGATCCCATTCTCTCCAGGATTTTATGGGAATTCATCAATGTGTAGAGGGGGCAAGCTATTCTGCTCTGCAATCAACAACAGTCTCCATGCCTCCTTGGCCCGGGAATCCTATATAATAGAACCACCCAACTGACAGTCTCCATGCCTCAGCCAAACAGCACAAAGGCACAGGAAAGTGGAGACTGGGACACTGTGGCCTCCCAGCCCACCAGACCAGATATCCCAAGAGGGAAAGGTCGGTAAAGAAAATACAAACGGTTAGTTGGTGCAAGTGATGGATAAGAGCCAATCGTTTATTTTCACTGTCCCAGTCACAAGCTCTCCCTCTGTCCCCACTCCTGCCTGTTCCTACCTGCTACGGAGAGCACCCTCACACTGCTCCCCATCCTCCCCACACTACCTCATTACTCTCCTATACTTGGCTGCCAGTCCAGCTGCCTTAGAATGTCAGAAGGGTGTCATTTTCAGTTTTCCTGTCCAACTGCAGGGTATAGAACAGGCAGCCCTAAGTGCTGCTTTCTGCGCAAATGTTTTTTGATTACAAATCTCTAACTAGGTTTGAAATGTTTTATAGAATAAGACAATATTCTTTTCAACAAACTTTAAAAAAAATGTACAGTTTCGTTGTTTGTTTCCGCCTCCCCCCTCCCCCACCCCAGCTTGTGCACCCTCCCCCCACCGCCCCTCCCCGGCAGCTCAGCCCCACCCCGACAGCCCCTGTTTTCCTTGGTTGTGTTTTGGGGAGTGCCTGGCACCCCCAGAGATTCAGCTTCATGGCTGACAGGCGACAATGGTAGGGGCTTCACCGATACCCTTGGTAACCGTAGTAGTTCCTGTAGTATCGGTCTCTGTCCTGGGGGTGGTGGTAGTAGTAATTCTGCCACTAGAAGAGAGGGGAAACCCCATCACTTGGAGCCAGAGCTGGCTGAGGATGAAGAGAGACACTCGTTCTTCTGTTCCTGCCCCCCTTCACCCTCTATCCCAAGAAGATACTCACATCCCGATTGTATTGTCTGTAATAGTCTCTGTATCTGTTGTACTCATAATCTCGCCCATAGAATCGATCATAGTCTCCCCTGTATCGATCATAGAAATTACGGTAACCCTGAGAAAGGAGAAAAAGGAGGAGTGAAAATTTACGGGTTTTCAGCAGCTTGAGCCACTGCTACCCCCTCTTAAATGAGACACATCTTAGCTTGATATTATAAACAGGTTCAATTTTCCCAGAATAAATCTTCCAGAACACATTAAATGGGCAAAACCCTAAGCCCTGAGAAAACAGCCCAAACCACTCTGCTCCCCCAAGCCAATATGAATGGCTCTCACGGCCCAGAGGGAGGAGCAGAAGGAGAGCTGCACTCACCCCTCTGTTTCCAGACTGCCCCCAGTACTGCTGCCCGTAGGCCCGGTTGTCGTAGCCTCGGCGCTGCCCGCCCACTGGAAGAGAAATGGAGAGCGCGCTCAGACAGCTGGCATGGGGTCCTGGCTCCACGTCTGAGTGGAAATCAAAAAGTTGGAGCCAAAGGCAATTCTGGGGGAATAGAAGGTCTGCTTCGGCCAGGCTCACACAATGTTAATTAAAGCACCAGCCAGGATCTTTTAAAAAGTCTGAGGGGGGGAGGGCAGAGAAATAGAGACATAAGAAAACCAAGCCACCTTGCTTTTGAAGCACCCCAATTCCTGCAAAACATGTAAGATGGCAAAAGGATACATGGCAGAGTTAGAAACGTGAGTAAAAACTGCCATTCACAAAAATACAGACTTTCAGCCCTGGAAGGGATCTCAGATATCATATAACCCATACCTATCATTTTATACAAAAGAAACAAAGTCTCTGTAATAAGCTCCTCTAGGGTGAGAACTGCTGATATTTACAGTGCCCAGCACATAGTAGGCACTCAAAAACTGTGTTGACTCACAGTTACACACACACACACACACACACACACACACACACACAAACACACATTTTTAAAGAGCAGTGAATGCACACTGGGGTTTTAACTGACAAACTAGACATTGGGGAGAAAGTTAATTCCACTAACAGCCTAATTTGCTTTGTAACACCCTCCCCCCAAAGAAAAATTACTGAATAATACATTCACTTTTGTCTTTTGGGTTGATCCGAAAGACAAAGCGAGGAAGAAAACTGAAGCGAGATCCCGATTCCCCTGACAAATCTTTCAGATAGACTAGAACAGTGACATGGGGAGCCCACGTGTTAAAATGAAAACTAGACAGATGAGAAGGCACAACTGCTTTTCAAGGAAACTAATACTTTTGTTGAAAACTAACACCTTTTGTTGTTGTTGAAGGACTACAGAACAAGCGTAACAGGATGGGGGTAAAGAACACAGGAAGAAATTAGCTCCACATAAAGAAGGCACTTCCTTATTGTCAGTGACCAGACTTGGTTTCCTTGGCCTTCCCTTGCACATCTTGCTGTACTAAGCACAAAGAAAGGACTGAGGCAGGAGCCTGGCAGGTCCCCAGGACTCACCATAGCCTTGGCCTCGGCTTCGGTTCTGCCGGTTACGCTTGTTTCGGTTGTTTCGGCGGTTTGTCCGCTTCTCAGAGGGAGGGAGCAGCTTCCTTGCCTCCTCCTTGTACTTAGTGACGATGGGCTGAGCTTCCTCCTTCTCCAGCTCCCCATAAGTCACCTCATCCATATAGTCGCATTTTTCAGGCAAAGAGAAGTTGGCTATAAGAGTAAGAGAGAAGCTTGTGGGCCTGAAAAGTGCATAGATGGGTAAGAGCTCATTATGGAAACTCTACTATAAGAAGCCTAAGATTTTCTAAGCATTACCTACTAATGAACAAAAATGTGCCAGGTTCATACCCACTGGCATTTAAGTAATCAAACTGACTTTCCCTACCCTAAGTCTTCCCTAAATTCTAACAGCCCCAGGCAAAGGGCTATCTGCAAACTGAAGACTTACTAGTTCTCAAGTGATCTATAATAAATTAGCAGTGGGCTGGGTTAAGGTTTCTTATCAGGACAGAAGCAGGTAGCCAGAGGCTAAAAGTAACGAGAAAGTTTTGGTGTTGGTCAGATAAGATGCAAAGGAGTAACATATTAAAAAGTGACTCATTGAGAAACTGACCCAAGCAAGCCTAAAGGCATCTACTCATCTATATAAGAAGAACAGAAAAGAGTGTAAGGGCTCTCGTTTGCCACCTGTATGTGATGGGTTGGCACATTTGCCAATCTCTGGATGTCAAGTTCAGAGACTGAGTCTCAGTAGAATTCAGTTCAATGGAGCTCTTGTAATTCTTAGCTGAATCCAGTTAGCCCTGAGTTTCAAAAAATTGAACTAGATTTCTCTGAGTGCCTAAGTATCAGTTATGGACTAGCATAACTCATTTGGAGTAAATCCTGAGGATCTGACTCACTGATGTGTAAACCAGTTCCCATGCCTGGGATTATCAGAATTTGAAGAGCCAGCAATTAATAGGACAGGTGGGATGCCAGGAGCTAAAGGTGGCAAGGGGAAGATCACACTCTTAAGGGAATAGTAGGAAGCAGATCATAATGGTTAATTCTTCCTTCTGTAGACCTTGCTCCCAGACTTATGTATTGCATTAAACATTTCAGCCAATCTTAAAAAACAAAACACAAGTCTAGCTAGGTGCGGAGGCTCCAGCCTGTAATCCCAGCACTTTGGGAGGCCAAGGCAGGAGGACTGCTTGAGCCCAGGAGTTTGAGACTAGCCTAGGCAACATAGTGAGACCTTGTCTCTACAAAAAAATAAGAAAACTATCCAGGCATGGCATGTGCCTATGGTCCCAGCTACTCGGGAGACTAAGGCAGAAGGACCATCTGAGAACTAGAAGGCTAAGGCTGTAGTGACTCATGATTGTGCCATTGCACTCCAACCTGGGCAACAGAGTGCGACACCAACTCAAAAACAAAAACAAAACAGAAGTCTAATGTGATACCAGAAACCAAGATATATATACCAACGAGATAATTCACTCCAACCGCAATATTTTCACCTGAACCATAATGATCTCCCCTCTTTTCCATGAAATATAAATTCCATGAAGCTGAGCTTCTTTTCATGTGCTATTTCCCTATGTCTAGGACAGTAAATAAGTATTTACTTATTGAATATCTGACTCAAGGAAGCCTCTCCCTTGAGTTTAATTATCCCATGGCCTACCACTACTTCCCCTTTTATATCTTATTCACAATGAACCAAGGGATTACTGCTTCTCCAATCACTGTGCTCACTCACTTATCTACAACTGCTCACCACCATCAAGTTCCTCTTAAGATTTTTATTTTAGATGTAGAGTGTCATCACTCCAGGAGATAAGAGGTCCCAGTAAGGTGTGCACTCACCAGGGATAAGATCCCTAACTTGTACAATTTTAGCCTACTGCTATGGTTCAAGTATGTTCCCCTAAAGTTCATGTGTTGAAAACTTAATCCCCAATGCAGTAGCATTGAGATGGTGGGCCTTTTTTTTTTTTTGAGTTGGAGTCTCACTCCGCTGTCCAGGCTGGAGTGCAGTGGCATGCTCACAGCCACCCCAGCATCGACCTGCTGACCCTGGTGATCCTTCCGCCTCAGCCTTCCAAGTAGCCAGAACTACAGGCACAAGCTACCACACCTAGCTAATTTTTTTTTTTTTTTTACTTGTAGAGACAAGGTCTCGCCAAGTTGCCTGGGCTGCTCTCAAACCCACGGGCTCAGGCAATCCACTCACCTCAGCCTCCCAAAGTGCTGGGATTACAGGCTGAGCCACCGAGCCTGGCCGAGATGGTGAGACTTTTAAGATCATGGGCGCTTGACCCTCATGAATGGATTAATGCTACTATCACATGAGTGGTTTTGTTCTCTCTCACCCTTCTGCCATGGAGTAATGCAGCAAAAAAGCCCTCACCAGATGCCAGCTCCATGCTCTTGGACTTCTCAGTCTCCAGAACTGGAAAGGCAAATAGGCTTCTAATTTTTAAAAATTACCCCATCTATAATATTCTGTGATAGCAGCAGAAAACAGATTAAGACACTCACCTTTCATCTCCAGCATTATAGACTCAGGCACATCATCTCCTTCCACTTCCTTCCTCAACTCCAGCCTCTTCTTCCAATCTTCCTCATTAGGAACAACCACCACCACTTTCCTAGAGAAGGTCTTGAACAGCAATAGCTTCCGCCGTTGGCCAGAGTTGTACACATTACACTAGGAAGAGAAAGAATAACTGATACTTAGGATAGAAATTAACACTCGAGTTCAACCAAAACAATATCTCTGACAAGTGAGACAGCAGATTAGGGGTCAATATATATAATCTCCTATAATTTGTCAAACTCGACATGACAGATATTATCTTTGAGGCTCAGAGAGGAAAAGGGACTTGTCCTTTAGTACAAGATCACAAACCTAGTAAGTGGTGGTAGGTGGTAGAGCCAGAAATCTAAATTAGTTCCAACTCTCTTTCCATTGTCTCTATAATGTGTTTCATAGTCCGGGCCCATATATTCTGAGATAAAAACACTAATGAGCAGTACCTCTGAGTTAAAAAAATAATAACACCAATTCCGTTCCTTAATTCAGTCTTTGTATATAGACACCCCACTTTGACCCTAAACAATTTTATCAGAACGGATGCCAAAGTTTTCATCTTTGAACCGTCTATAAAATCAGGTTTCTTCTGAATGTTTGAATAATACCTGATCAAGAATGAAGTTCCTCTTTGTCCGGGAAGCAATCTGGACCAGCTTACTAAGGCACTGGGAGGCTTGCTGAACTAAAAGGTCTCGGCTT
Source organism: Tarsius wallacei (assembly GCA_963574415.1). NCBI lineage: Eukaryota > Metazoa > Chordata > Mammalia > Primates > Tarsiidae > Tarsius > Tarsius wallacei. Next base: position 11,823 of record CAUYQG010299052.1, read on the forward strand.
TTGGGGTCCATCTCTGGCTCCTCGAGCCCCTTCATCTGATGAGTTTGAGAAGAAGTAAAGAGAAACACAAAAAGTTAAGCAACAAGTTAAAGCCCAAGCGTCACTGGTAAATTTCACCTCTTTAAATGCCAAATCTATCACATTAATTAATTCCTATTCCTTGGTGCTGCAAATGTTGTCCATTTCCTGCAAGAGTCATTTCCAGTCTTGACCTGGACATATTCCAGATTTTATCTGCTTTTAGAAATTTCACAACACAGCAAAGAAAAAAACCCCACCTAGAACACATATAGAGAAAAACTCATTTCTCTATTTGTAGGACCCTTGTTCTCAGACACTTGAAACTAACTCTCTACTGAACACAGGTTTTAAAAGTTTCTTGGGCCGGGTGCAGTGGTTCACACCTATAATTCCAGCACTTTGGGAGACTGAGGTGAGAAGATTGCCCGTGCCCACATCTTTACAATAAATCAAAAAAATTAGCTGGGTATGGTGGCACATGCCTGTAGTTCCAGCTACTTGGAAGGCTGAGGCAGAAGGATCACCTGAGCCCAGCAGGTCGAAGCTGAGGTGGCCGTGAGCTTGCCACTGTACTCCAGCCTGGGCAACAGAGACTCTGACTCAAAAAAAAAAAAAAAAAGTTTCTCAGTACCTCCAGAGCAAACACTAGAGTTGACTAATACCCCCAGCAACTCACCCTCATTTGACTGAGCACTGTCTCAGCTCCCAGGACATTGTATCTTTTCTCAGGATTTTCTTTTGCGTATTTCAGTGCCCACTGGGTCTTTCCAGATCCAGGTAGTCCCACCATCAGAATCACCTACAAGTAAACAGAACCAGGAATGTAATTAAAAAATAAATGAGGATCATGTTTATAATGGAATGCAACTTAAAAACATCCTCCCTGTTGCAGTTTGGTAATGCTTGAGAAGAGACCTGGTCGTGGCGACCTACCCATCATTCCTAAATTTTTTTTAATTTAATGAAACCTAAATTTTTGCATACTGTTTGGCATACCTCACACTCCTCAATGGTCTTGGGAGGGACTGCAGTGCGCACCCGATCCTCAACAGGCACAGCATGGATGAACACAAACTCTTCTGGTGGTGGGAAGAAGGGTTCCTCCTTCTGACCGAAGTTTAATTCAACAACACAATTTTTGCAGAGCACATGGGGTAGAAGGGCCCGGTCTGCCAGGGATTCCTTGTTGATCCGGAATGCCACACCTAGGTCTTCCCCATTCTTGGAAAAGGAAAGTTCTACTTCTTCAGTCTCAAAATTCTACAATGACAAAGGACAAGAACACATGTGGGCTGACAAGGCTTGAGGTTAAGTTTAAAATTTAACTACTTTTTACAAAGACTGCTGCATAACACAACTAAACAAGCCATGCAGCAAATGCATAAAAGCCAGAAGTTGATGGGAGGCACAACTGAATTCCCAGTACTCTCCATCCACTCCTTGCTATGAATCTATAACTTTCAGAAGCACTTACAGCAAAGCAGCCAATGACATCATTCTCTCCAAAAGTCTGGCCAAATTCTTCAAACTGTCCATTCTCTGCCTTGAGTCCTCGTCCATCAAAACCATAAGAGAACGCATCCTCACCTAGAACAGTCAACAAATTAGTTTTCTATATCCAAACTTCCCAGAGAGTAAGCAAGATGGTTAGCAAACACTAATGAGGAAGTTAAAAATAACTTTACCAAGTTGTGGACGGGAAAAATCAACAGACCACCCAACTCGAAGGAGTGAGACCTCTGTACAGCCTTCTTTCATTGGGAGATTCTGGGTTACCTGGACAAGTCAGAAGGGAAGTCTTAGACACTCTGACCAACTCAAGAGCAAAGTGCGAGTTAGAAAGACAAGTTTTTTTAAATACAAACTGAAAACAACAATCACAACTCAACATCAGATTAACTGTCACTAAATTTAAACCAAAGCCATGGAGACTGATTTCTTGGTTACTGAAGCTAAGGTTATAGCTAAGGCATGATGCTTCTTCCTGCACTAATAAAAGACTGATGGACAGAGTCCAGTACATAGATAGCTTAATGAATTAATAAATGAATTGTCTTAATGAGTTACTACCTTTGCCTCAAAGCAGACTTTTCCCTTTGTCACTCCGTAAGTACTCCTTGCCCCAGACCAAAGGGTGGGAAACTTCTCTGAAAAAAGTGGCTGCCCTCCATAGCGGTCTTTGCTCACTTGAAAATGGAGATCCGAGGTATCTGTTAAGAAAGAAGCAGTTTACCCCCATGCCCAATACTTGAAAGCTACCAACAGAGCATAAGTATATGCAGTTGTCAAGAATGGATACACAATGCAACCATGTACCCAAAAACTATTTGTAGGCCTGCTTCTAAAACTATTTTTTTTAAATGGATACAAAGTCTCTTAGAGTTTCCAGACCATGAAAATCACTTTTAAGAGATTAGTTAAAAACCCCAATCTCTCAATTTTATACATACACGTGTCCAGGTTCACAAGAGTTTGATCCTCCTCCTCATCTTTGGTCTCTTCTTCAGGAGGTGGTGGAGACTTTGAGCTGTACATAGGATACAAGGGAAATACAATGTAACCAAAGCTTTCTTCATTGAGAGGTATCTGCATGACATTATGTCCATTTAAAATTATTAGTGAATATCAAATCCCAGCAGACAGCTTCTTTCAATAAATGAGAAAGGGCAACAGTAGCTTCCAGGGTAAATTCAATCTAAAACTTAAGTCTATAAAAACCTATTCCATTTGTAATCCACCCCTTCTTCCAGACTCTCCAATCAATATCAGGTATACCAAAATCAGAGCAGACACTCCCTTCAGGGAAAGGGACTGTTTCCCTCACCGGCTGTGGTAAGCCTCCTCTCGGAATTCATAGTAAGCTCGGCCATGTTCATCCTTCTCATCCCGCTGTCTCTTTACCCCCCGCCGCTCACCATCTGAGCCTGCTGGTTTTGACTTTTCACTATCTTGGTCATCTCCTACAAAAAGGAGGGAAAGAAAATCAGCAGTTTTCATACTGGAGTGTAGAATAAGCTCAGAACCAACTGAAACTCAAGGAGGATCTGCATATCTGTCTAACCAAAATGGTCAGATTATTCACACTGCATCCACAAAACGTTTATTTTGAAAGATTAGCTTCCTGTCATTGGCTAGAATTTTAGTTTTTTTAAAAAGGGGGGGCATTATAGGCTAATTACAGTCAAGCAGTAGTTAAAAATTGGTCAATTTTTATATTCTAAATTTATCTGCTTAAATCAGGTCAAACTTGCAGATCTCACCATCAATATAACATAAAAAATATCTCCTAGGTCTTTAGAAAACCTTCGAAGGTTAATTTAATTTCGATTCTTGTCAGATTTGGATTTAAGGTAGGCATTTATATATACTTTGTAACACATTTCCCCAGGTTCAAGACACAGAAGCCTAAATTTTTTGTTTGCTTGTTTTCTTTTTTTGAGTTGGAGTCTCATTCTGTCACCCAGACTGTAGTGCAGTGGCCGCTCCAGGCCACTGCAGCCTCAACCTGCTGGGCTCCGGTGATCCTTCTGCCTCAGCCTTCCAAGTAGCTGGAACTACAGGCGCGCGCTACCACACCTGGCTAATTTTTTTGGATTTATTGTAGAGATGAGGTCTCACCAAGTTGCCCAGGTGGGTCTCAAACCCAAGGGCTCAGGCAATCCACTCACCTCAGCCTCCCAAAGGCACGGGATTACAGGTTGAGCCACCGAGCCCGGCTTGCCTCAATTTTTTAAAAAGAGTTTCCTTTTCCTGTACTGAAATGTACAGACAGCTATGGCTTTACTTATGTGGCAAATGGACTCAAGTGCATGATACACAGCTGTATTTTTATCAGGGATTTTTACTGAAAGTTGCAAGAGCAAACTACTGTCACAAGAGACCCATAAATAATACTGCATCTTTACTGCAAAGAATTTGGGGCAGAAAGGTGTTGTCGTATATTTAGCAACATTCTTTCCAAGAGGAAAAAAATCTAGAGTTTTTCCTTAGGCTTGTGTATTCTGCGACACTAATAAGTTTTTTAAATCATAATTTCTTTAAAACATTCCTCTGTCCATCAACATTTTTATCTGCTATTTGGAATACACATAAGTCAAAGGTTATGTAATGGGATTTTTGTTCCAGGACATAGGACAAGCAAACTGCAAGTTGCATGTGATTGTTGTACAAAGGGTTCCAATCATACCATGATACTCGGTAGCAGCCTAAAAAAAATATCACAAAAAGAAAGTAACCTGCTTTATAATAGAACTTGGAAAAAGCTCTAGCTTTCCTCTAGCCAGTGACAGATATTGTTATGGATCAGCTCTAACCATCCAATCACTTCAAAAGAAGGGAGAAAGGTCACTAACTCCCTAGGGCGACTCTACACACTCTCTTCCACAAGCTTACTCAAGGGCGCAACCAGCACCTTAAACATTTCAACTCAGGAAGCAAGGAACCTGAAATGTAAAAGGCCAGTACAAGTGTACAGCAAACCTACAAATATGCTCATTCACGGACTCAGTGAAACTATTAAAATTTAGTCGTAAGAGTACAAACAAAATAAAAACCCTAGACCAAAAAAAAAAAAAAATGTTAGTTTACTCTAAGTGCACTAGATTAAGATTTTCTCGGCCGGGCTTGGTGGCTCAGCCTGTAATCCCGCGCTTTGGGAGGCCGAGGTGAGTGGACTGCCTGAGCCCGCGGGTTCGAGACCCGCCTGGGCAACTTGACAAGACCTCATCTCTACAATTCAAATAAAAAAAAAATTAGCCGGGCGTGGTAGCGCGCGCCTATAGTTCCAGCTACTTGGAAGGCTGAGGCGGAAGGATCGCCGGAGCCCAGCAGGTCGAGGCTGCGGTGGCCGGTAGCGGCTACTGCAATTCAGTCTGGGCGACAGAGTGAGACTCTAACTCAAAAAAAAAAAAAAAAATTTTTTTTCCTCTTCACTCGTTAACTATTAATACAATACCCTAACACTAGAGGCTGTTCCCGACTGCTCAAGCAAGAGCAAGGTTACATTTCCAGATTCTCTGCGTGGCTCTAGTTCTAATAATGTGCTTTTAACGAAGCGGACTTTGACGTATTTCGTTTATTGCTTAACATTTTTAAGGCGAAAAAGTCAACAGTCGGGTAGCCCAAAGGCCTAAACCTCCAACTGCCCGTCTGGCTGCCCGTGTACTCGCCAATGCCGCAGCACATTTCTCGACTAAGAAAAAGATAAGCACCGCGGGAGACTGATCCACAGGTAGCCCGCACGCAGTTCGCATGTAAAATCACTCACTCCCATCCACTATCACCAAGGAACCAAGTTAGGCAAGAACCTCCCTCCTGCAAAGAGCGGGGACACCAGAGACGGCAAGCCCCCCACCCCCCCCAAAAAAATGGTAGGCAGAGGATGAAACCGACTCCCCTGGGGAATCCCACCAAATGGCGATGGGAATCTTGCAATTTCAGGCAAGCGAGAACAAGGACTCGGACCCCGCGGTGCAGGGCGGGGTGCTAGATCGGGGCGCAGCCGGCGGGCAGGTTGGAGCCCGGCTCCGCTGCCAGCTCCTCACCCTGTTCCTCTGCGGCCTTGTCACCCGGCGCCTCGGATCCCGGCGTCTCGTCCCCGCTCCGCTCCTCGGGCTCGTCTTCCTCCCCCTTGCCGCTGCCCTGCTCTTCGCCACCGTTCACCCCACCTGACCCAGCCGTGGCCTCCGCTGGCGTCTCGGAAGCATCGGGCTCGGCCGCGGCCTCCATGACTGTCGCCTCCGGGGGCTCCGGCGGCGGCTGCGCGGCCTGACCCGGGGCCTGAGCGGGAGGTGGCTCCTCGTCCTCGTCCTCAAGCAGCGCCTCCTCGTCCTCCTCCTCGTCGTCCTCCTCCTCGTCCCCGCCCGGGCCGCCGCCCGACGCGGCCACAGGCCGAGGCTCCGCCTTGCAGGCCCCGCCGGGCCCGGCCCCGCCGCCGCCGGCTTCGTCCTCGAGCATCTCGGCGTCCAGCGCCTCCTGTAGCCGCTGCGCCAGATCCATCTTGAGGCCGCGCGAGTCCAGGCCCCGCCGCTGCAGCTCCGACCGCAGCTCGGTCACTTTCAGCCGCTTCACCTCCATCGCCGCCGCCGCCTCCTCCGCCTCCCGCCGCCTCCTCCCCTGCGAACCGTCGACCGAGCCCGACCGCGCAGGCGCTGCCGCCGCCGCCCGCCTCCGCCTCACGCGCCAGCACTGAGCCCGCGCGGGCGAGCGCACGCACGCACGCAGGCAGCGGAGGCCGCGCGCGGTCCCCGCGACGTAGTGTGTGCTTCCCCTCCTCTTCCTTTCCTCCTTTCGGCTCACGGAGCCCAAGACAACGCAGCGGGGAGCGGCTCCCCTTCCAGAACCTTGGTTCCCCAGCCGCGGGCGGCCGCGCGCGGAGGACGACGGAGTTCCCTCCCTCTTTCTCCCACCCCTTTTACCCCCCTGGGCCAATCGCCGCTGGTGGTTTTACCGCGCAGCCGCAGCGGGGGCCGGGACGGGCAAGGCTGGCTGCGGCTCAAGTGCCTCGTAGCACGGAAGCGTGTGCGTGCCGGTCTTTCAGTACTTCCAGCTGGGGGCTCTGCGCAGTCGCCCGGAACTCCCTTATCCTACGTCCCTCCCACCCTGTCAGTACCCCTACTCATGTCTGACTTCCAATTGCTGCGATGTTTTAGGGTTTGTCTGGGAGCCTTTTTTACCTGCTGCCTGTGCATACAGCAGCTTCTTGGGGGCAACAAGC
>CAUYQG010299053.1:0-10129 GCA_963574415.1 Tarsius wallacei
GCCAGCATACTCCTAAATGGACAAAAATTGGAACCATTTCCCCTGAAAACTGGAACAAGACAAGGATGCCCATTCTCACCCCTCCTGTTCATCTCCCCCCTGCCGTTGTGGTTTGGGCCCCCCCCCCCCCCCCCCCCCCCCCGCCCCTTGGCAGTCTCCCGTGACTGCCAATCCCTCTCTTGTGCTATTGTGATTAATGTTCAGGTCTTTATGGTTGAGAACATGTGGTATTTGGGTTTTTTTGTTGTTGTTTGATTGGTTATGTGATAGGTCTCTGAGTATGATTTTCTCCAAGTTCATCCAATTTGCTATGAATGGATGGTTTTCCTTCCTTATGGCTGTGTAATAGTCCATTGTGCATACTACATTTTCTTTATCCAGTCTGCTTTCAATGGGAAGTATGGTTGGTTCAATTTTCATTGTTTCTTTTGCCCATTTGTGTATTATGGATTTTTCTGTTTGTTTTACTCCCATTTTTGTCAATTTGACTGAGAAAATATTATATTACATTATAGATCTTAACCTTTATATTACAGATATATTACAGAGTTTACCTTTTTCACTAAATTATCTGTATTATAAATATTGTTTCCCAAACAACTGCTGATCTTTGACTTTGTTTATGTTATATTGCTGCCTAAATTTGAATGTTATATGCTAAAAATATTGTTTTCTTTCTTTAACGTCTTTAAGATTACATTCCCCATCTTTATACTGTACAGACACTTATATCCTTTTTCAGATTTTTAAAATTTTCATATTTATATTAGTATATAATGTCATCTTGGGAATGGAGTTGATTTTAATCAAACACACACAAATAAAATACAAAATTGCAATCATGATTAGTTGGTTTTGTTGATTTCTGATGAATGAAAAGGAGTTGACAAAGTAAAGTGGGGAAAGAATATTTCAAATAAAATGAATACATATTTATAAATGTTCTATGGTGGAAGCAAATTTTATATGGAGAAATGGGTAAGGGCCAAAATATACAAGTCCTTTTAAATGGAGCTTTACCTTAATCGTAAGTGTAATGGGAAGCCAATAAAAGAAAATGGTGTGTGTGTGTGTGTTGTGTGTGTGTGCGTGCGTGCGTGTGTGTGTGTGTGTGTGTGTGTGTAAAACAGAGAGAGAGAGGAAGAGGAGAGGGAGAAGAGGAAGAAGAGGGAGAGGTGGAGGAAAGGAAGTCAGGGAGGAGAGAGAATGAAAGAGAGGTTTATATTTCAAATAGATCACTGGACAATGGATTGGGCGAGCATTAGGGAACATAGTAAGTAGGTACTTATGAGAGATGACGATAGCTTGGCCTAGAGTGGCCATGGTAGAAAAGTTAAGAAGTGAGTTTTGAGAAATATTGAGAAAGTAAATACATTGTTGCTGATGGGAGGTGGGGCAGAGGAAGTGGCAAGAATGGTTGTACCATCCATTGATTTTTGGACATTTATGCTTGTTCATTTATGTTTTCTGATAGGGAATAGAACAATATTTTTTATATTACAGTTTCTAGAGGTGATTAGCTACTTTTGTACAGATTTAGAGAAGGTGGATGGGTAGAATCATTCAAGGTGAGTTTTGTCAGATGGGAATAATGAAGAGAAAGAAGGACTGAGACAGTAGGGACTTGGGGAAATTATTTTTGAAATAACAACATGAAATCTAAGCTGGTAAAAAAAATAAGAATTAAAAAGGAGAAAGTTGAGATATTATGATTTTGTTTTGTGATTTTAATGGACTCAGGGGACATATACAATTTTACACTTTGTTCCCAATTCTTATTGTCAAATTCCTTCACTCTTAGATGGTCAATGGAACTTTTTCCTAAATACTTGCCCAGTTACTATTTCTACTTTTGGTCTCTGACATTTGGATTTTTTTCCTTTATTTTAAAGATGTGAGGTACAATTCAGGGTTAGGGATACAAATGATCATTATGCACATACCCTTGTTGATGAGGTGTGCCCCTCCCTCCCCTGACAGTTTCCCTCAACTGCCAATCCCACCTCTCCTCCTCTGGCAGTTTTCCGCCTACTGCCAATCCCTTTCTTATAGTATCATGAAAATTGTTCAAGGTCTGTTTGTGAGTGAGAAGATCTGGTACTCCGTTCTTTGTTTCTGTGATAGATCACTGAGTATGACAGAGTTTAAATTCATGCAAGTTGCTGCAAAGTCTTTATGTTTGTCCTTCTTATGGCTGCATAATATTCCATTGTGTATATGTACCACATTTTTTAAAACACAGTCCAGCTTTGATGGGCAGCATGGTTGGTTCCATGTTTTTGCTATTGTGAATAGAGTTGCAACAAACATGCATGTGTAAGTATCTTTTTGGTAGACTGACTTGAGTGGATCAGGGTATATTCCCAATAAGGGGATTGTTGGCCCATGTGAAAAGTCAATTTTTAATTATTTCAGAAATCTCTACACTGTCTTCCAAAGAGATGGCACTAGTTTGCATTCCCACAAGCAGTGTAGACGCATTCTTTTTTTTTTTTTTTTTTAAGTAAGACTACTAGGGATTTCCAGTCTTCTCCTCCAGAGATTATGATATAATTATTTTAATTATTAGATTGTTTCTCTAGCAGGCGATCTTTTAAACACACTGTTCTTTTTATGGTTGGTGGCAATTTAAGTGCTATTCTCACTAGAAAAGAAAGCTGACTTTAATAGAGCATGGATATATCTAGGTTACATAGAAATAGAGGGAGAGTAGGGGAAGATGGTATTCTGTTTTCCTTTCTCCTTTGGAAGGGCACATGAATATACTTTACAATTCTCCAGGCACTTAAACAAATTTTTTTTTACCTCACCCTATCAGCAGAAATGCTTCAGGTACTTTTATGGGGGAAAAAAATCAAAACCAAGATGAACAAAACTTGCTAAAAAAAGACTTGCTCCAGTATACTGCAAGGGGAGTGAAGTAGAAAACAGTCTTTAAAAAAATCCTGTCATTTGCAAGAACTGCTTTACTTCTGAGAAACACAGAAAAGTATGATTTTTCATATCTTTATGGATAGAGAGTCTGGGTACTAGGCTGTCTATCTTCCTTATACCTTTTGTGTTTACTTTTTTAGGAGAATTATCTACTTGCTTCCTTTCTATATCAATTCATGTCGAACATTTAATATCCCCTTTTTATTTCTTTCTCCATTGGCAAATTGATCTAGTCAACAGTGACATACAAATAAAATTCGCATCTTATGGCTTTAACTTTTAAGATCTATATATATGCTGAAGTGAATTATGGAGTCTTAAGAAAATAGGGCACGCCATGGCTGAATTCCTTAGAGAGATGAAACCTGAAGAGGAAAGGCAGTCTGGATGAGACTGCAGTTGTTCAGTGAGTAGAGACTACCTACAAGCACAGTGTTCACTATCTGGAGAATGAGCCACCTGAGACTTAATGCCCACCACTACACAATATATTCATGTAACCGATATACGTACCCCCAAATCTAAAATAAAAACTAAAAAAAAAAGAGAATTTGTAGGTCTTTACTTCTTTTATTTCAGCTCTTACACACAGCACAATAGAGAGATCTTGTGAGGAAATGATGTCTTCTCCAGAAAAAATAAGTAGAGAAAAAAGATTTGTGCTGAAACTGTCTTTAAAAAGTCAATATATCAGACATTTTTAGGTTGTTGTTTCAAAGGTGACTTTCATGGGACGAGACTCTGAAATTTGTGAAATAGGTTCACGTTAAGAACATTTTTTGTTATGAATAAAACTTTAATTATAAACTCAATAATTTTAAAAATAGATACTTTCTGCTATGCCATTTTTATCACCAACAGTTAAAATAATTAGTTCTTTTTTGAGGAATAAATAGAAATAAACTTGTCTTATGTTAAGTGAACATCTATGGTTAATATGTTCCCCTTGGCTACAAACACTCTAGATGAAAGTGTAACTTATTTAGGTAATATACTATAATACCAGCTTAATAAGATACAATAATACCTAAGCTTGGAATAGGCAAGATAGGGAATATTAGATTGCTTCCATAGTTTTGCTTCAGTTAAATCTGAGAAATTGACACAAAACCCAAACGGGGGGAGATAAGAATTGTCAGAATTCTTTTACACGAAAGAGTTTAGGATCCGCATTTATTATATAAATTATTTCAGAATAATTTTGGAAATGCAAGCCCATCATAGCAATGTTATTGTTAGAGAACATTTTGTAAATAAATAGACATACATAGGCTTCAAGGCAGAGGCGAATAGGGCTTCTAAATCTCTTTTAATATGAATCTTCTCACATATTACTCCTAAAACTTGCTCATTAATCAGGCGGAGGGGGTAGAAGCTGCACTGTTAAAAGCTTGCTCATGCTTGCAAAAATTAACTCTCTTTTAGGTTCAGTAGTTTCTAAAAACACATTTAATGTGCATGGGTAAAGCATTATTACTTTTGTTTGGTAACTTGGAGTTTTAATCAGTGCCAGATACCACGAATTATTTTGTACACCTATATTCTCATGTAGGGAAGATTAGAGACAAATTTACTAATTAATTAGCAAGTCCTGTTTTACTCCTTTGTTTAATTTACTCTGAATTCTTGGCCTATCAACAATGTTCTGCAATGTTTTATTTCTGTGAATGTTAGGTGCTGCAGTGTCATCAATAAAATAAATGCACCATTTCAGTATTTCACTCCAAATTTGTCAATATTTCTTCTCAAAGAAAAAAAGTTCTCACTGATGACAATAATTAGAAAGACAAAGTAGAAAAAGAGTGGTTGAGAAAAAAATGCTATTAAGCCTCAAGTCTGATTTAAGTGTATAGGCAGCATTTTACTCTCGGCTCATTTCAAAAGCCTGCTGGAGAATAGTAAAAGAGGTTGTTAAAAGTAGGTAGTTAAAAGTATCAGGTCATTAGGATTTATGTTAGCACTGCTCTAAAAGGAAGGCATTTTTTTCCCCAAGCCTGAAGTGTTGTTTTGGCCCATTGTCAGGTAGAAAACAGATGTCTTGTTGGTGAGATGTTTGCTGCACTATATCACCTAGTGGAAGATGATGCTTCGTTCTACCTAGGGTGGTAGGAAATTGCATGCCTCAGATTTTATCATCTATGGATGACTTTTGGGGGGAAATATAAAATTTATCATATGCCAGCTGTTTATTTAGGACATAGGGTCCATTGAGTGTAATGCCAAGTAACTTAAACTCACAACTGTTTTGCTTTAGGAGTACAAAATCCTATATATGTAAAAACATGCTATTTGTGCATTTAGGTCATCAGTGAATGACACTTAGCAGTCACCATTTATCATAAATGCCTACTAAAATTATAGGCAATTTTTTTCATGTATTTTGTCCTTCTTTTTTGTCCTTACAGTATTGACAGTCAGGGATGACTCTCTCTCATTAGAATGCCTGAGTTTTGGTTTTTCTTAGAAGTTAATTTCAGTGCTTTAGTTAGTGAAAAACATTCAACCCAGTGCAGAGGATTTAATAGAAGGCCTCATAACCTTTGAAAAAATCTTATGACAGTGTGTTCACTATTTTACCATGGACCGCATGTTGTTTTCTTCATTTTTTTTCAAAAATATATTGGAATTTTGCAATATGGAATATATTTAGCCTAGGAAAGCTATCAGTCAAGAATTTCCGGTTATGGCCATCAAGATTAAGATGAAGTAAAACAAAAACCAATTAACTTTATTTCTTATCATTGACTAGAATCTTTCTGCAGATTTTAAATTGGATGATGATTAATCCAAATGGAGTATAGTAGCAGGACTGACAACAGATTATGGACTGACAAAAGACAAACCCCAAATTTTAATATGATAATAAAATCCCCTGTTTACTTCTTTTCGTGATGTTTGAGTCCTAAGGCCAATGACTGAGAGGATTGTATAACAAATAAGGGAGAATTTAGCAACTTGTAATTATCAACCTTATTAACTTTGATCTGTTTCTTATTTTTAAAAAATTCTGGGCCGTAAATTTATTTCAAATACTTTGAACTAAAAGGAAGTACTTAGTCTTGCTGGCATCATTCATGTGTGTAAGCCTCAGAAATTCATGTTTTAATTAAAACAAAATCTAAAAAATCATATGTATTTATGAAATTATGATCATATTTAAATTTTTCAGTCTGCTATAACTCACAGTTATTTGCCAGAATCTAACATCAAACTTGAACACCCCAAAAAGCTTTCTAAAGCAATGGCTTTATCCTTTGAAAAATAAAACAGTGTTAAGTGGAAAGGGAACTTTAAAAAAAATGGTTGTAACAGCATTCTTCACCTCTGAATTTATGGATTACCTGAGATATAGTCTTTACTTAAACTTTTCCATTGTAGTTATGAATTAAATTGAAATAATTTTATATAATTTTGATATAAGATAGTCACCATCTAAGAATGCTTGCCTCTTGTGATAAATTTATTCTATAAACAACTGAGGTTTATCTAATTAAAAATACATGTATTGGCTTCAGTAACTTACCCAAAATCCAGTGTGAGACTTTTGATTAATAGTGAGTGAGAGCAATAGTAAAAGCTTGCCACAAAATTCTTCTTGTAAATGGAAAGAAATCAGCGTACTGGAAAAAGTGTTCTAATGAGTTTACGGTCTTGGACATGAGATGATAAAGAACATTTTTATAACATTGACTTATTGACAAGTCAGAAAGCTGAGGAACTTCTGTAATAAATAATAGACATTTCATACAGATTACAGATTGCTAGTTTGAGAAACAATGAGTATTTAATGCTGTAATTGCATTTACATTTCTCAAGTGCTGAACTCACAGTCTAGTTTCCACTTTTAAAGAATAAATTACAAAAGAAAAACTCTGCTCTGAAATCAGTATGCTGGTTTCTTTGGCTATAAATGTTTTATTTCTTTCTATTAGTTCATACGGATAGAAGATAACCCACAATTTTATGACTTTCTAGAATTCATTATGATAAATTTAAGTATTTAATCCTGAAGGTTTATTATTCAAGAGTAAGGAAATTTTTGAAGATGCTAAATAGATATTCACACCTTATAGAAATTTTTGATATGGTCTTTATAACTGTAAAATGAAGAACATTCTAGGTCTAGGACCAAGTCAGACAAATTCATCATTAGATGCTAAAAAAGCTTTTGATAAAATCCAGCATCATTTCTTGATAAAAACCCTTGAACACCTACGCAAAGAGGGAATATACCTCAAAATAATGAGAGCCATCTATGATGAACTCACAGCCAACATATTGCTAAACATTCAAAAATTGGAAGCATTTCCCCCCAAACTGGGACAAGACAGCTCACTTTCACCCCCGCTGTTAAACTTAGCATTGGAAGTCCTAGTTAGAGCAATCAGACAAGAGAAGGAAATCAGGGTCTTCCAAATAAAAAAAGAGGAAGTCAAGTTATCTCTCTTTGCTGACTATATGATTCTATACCTCAAAAATCCAAGGGAATCTGCAAAAACCTTCTTGCACTGATAAAGGACTTTGGCAAAGTCTCATGGTACAAAATTAACATGCAAAACACAGTTGTATTCTTATAAATCAACAAAAAACAGGCAGTGAACTAAATAAAAAGCCCAATCTCGTTCACAATAGCAACAACAGCAAAAAAATACCTCAGCATCTTCCTAAACAGAGAAGTGAAAGACCTTCAAAGCGAAAACTACAAAACACTGCTCAAAGAAATCAAAGATGGACACAAACAAACGGAAAAATATTTCATGCTCATAAATTGGAAGAATCAACATTGTTAAGATGTCCATCCTACCCAAGACATTCTACAGATTTATCACGATACCCATTAAATTACCAACATCATTCTTCTCAGATCTGGAAACGACAATACAGAAATTCACACAGAAGCATAAGAGACCACAAATAGCCAAAACAATTCTCAACAAAAGAAACAGTGGGAAGTATCACATTTCCAGACCTTAAACTTTATTATCTAGTAGTTAAAGACATTACGGAAGACTAAACAAAGACATGATATTTGTATATTTGTATTAAATTATCAGTCCTTATAAAATAGTTGTTCTACTTGTTAAGTTTCCATATCTTAAGCATTTTGGAAAGGCAATTATTAGTGATTCTTGCAATACTGCTGCTACTGGTAAAAAAAATCATTGAAGAAGAAAACAGGTGAGTCATTGTACATCATCAGAAAAATTGATTATCTCTCCATAGCTTTGCACCTCTATTGTCTTTCATTATATATGTCACCTTAGCTGAGAGCATACCGTCCTGAGTACTCTCTTCTAGAGCTATATTCATTTATCATTTGCTCCCAACAAACCTGCCTGATATATAGATTTCTGTTGTAAAAATTGATCTTATAATACATGTTTGCCATCTATAAGTTTCCATCTGCTTTGAGGCTATTGATTAGCAGTCCTTAAGAACTTACTAACTTGAGTAGGCACATTACAATTCTTTAAAAGCCCCAATAGTCTTTCATATCCTGTACTAGGAAAAGACTCTGTGATATTCTTATTAGTGTTCCTTCACTCAAACTCATTTATGTTACTTCTGCCACAAAACATAAATCCAATTTATCATGCTATTCCTTTCTCCTGCTGTACATACTTTAATTCTGTATCAATCTAAAATGTACACACAAATTCAATAACCCTGAGCATGTGAACTCTAATTAGTGTTCATGGTCATGTACAGTTTTGGTTTGTATGTAGGATTTAACATTTGTAAAAATTAAATTTATTACTGATGGTGCTAAATGATTATTTTCTTCTTTTAAGGGTGCCTGATTCTAATCCAGGTGTAGTGAAGTCCAATGGGAGGCACAAACATCACCTGTATGTAAACTACTTATGAACCCAATCTTGACTTGCACCCCACATCTTTGAAATTGAGATAGGTAAATAAGTAAAAAAAATATTAAGAAAAATTGCCTGAAGCATCATGACTGGCCTATCCTTATATTTTCAAAGACTGCCCACAGGTATTTCTTTGAAAGACAAAAATATTTTCATTCTGAGAAAATGTTACTTGATCTATATTTTCACTGGAGATAACCATAAGAAATGTTGGCAATGAATAAATATGTCACTGTAAAATATTTTTGTAAGTAAAATTTTAAGAAATGACTTGGGTGTTACAATTTAAAACTATTGTACATAATACTATAGTATTATGTAATTTATGGCAGAGCAGGTGAAGAGTGACCCAGTCTTCTCCATTTTAATTTGCAATTCAGAAACATTTAAAATATGCTTAATATAAGTCAAAAAAGTTCAGACATCTTTTTCTGAAGCTTTAATGGCCATAGAGACTTGTTTAGTACTATTTTAATTATCACTTATTTTTATTTAATTTTGGGGTCTTAAAATTTACACATTTGGGACTTCACTGAA
This sequence comes from Tarsius wallacei, assembly GCA_963574415.1. Lineage (NCBI taxonomy): Eukaryota > Metazoa > Chordata > Mammalia > Primates > Tarsiidae > Tarsius > Tarsius wallacei. Next base: position 9,342 of record CAUYQG010299053.1, read on the forward strand.
TCTTTAACACAGTGGATATTTGGGGTTTATTTTGACCATTATCGTGTTCAAATTTTCATCTAATAAAATCCCTTTTTTTTCTACTAATAGTCATATTCTTCTTTACTAAATTTACTTTCCTTTTTAAGCAATTTTTGTGACTACTTTTTCTCTTTTCATAAGACCCCAATACAAAGATTTTACTCATATCTATAAAAAAACAGGCTTTCCAATGTTGCCTTGGGAAAGATTAGGAAGTATTCAGACATAGCAACTTTTATAATTATTGACATATTTTGTAAAATATTGCCTTACAATTCACATGAAAAGGACAGATAATTTTTTATGTGAAAATGGTCTATTCTAGTGTTTTTCCTTAATAAATTAATTTGGATTAATATAGAAATCTTACCTATTCCTAGATATAAATTCTACTGTTAATTTATTCCAAAAGCTACATAGCATTTCTTTTAGTATGCATAGGAATGGATCCAGTCTGTCTACATCTGTTATTATCTTATCACATAACATTAATGTCTTAAGTGCAAGCATTATCTTATAAGAGAAGAGGCAGCTTAGTTATTGAAATTTAATGCTTCCCTTCCAGGTTGCTAACGAAATCACCAAACGATAACATGAGAAAAATCTGTATTCACTCATGAATCTAAGAAACATAACTCGCATGCAGGAAACATCTGAATAACTATACACCCTGAAGATGAAAGGAACACATTAAGGACCAACTTGGAAATGTGCTCCAAACCAAAAGTAGTGCAGGCTCTAGAGGAAAACATAGTCCTGTATATGGT
>CAUYQG010299069.1:0-53213 GCA_963574415.1 Tarsius wallacei
TCCTACATAACTCATTGCCAAATATCACCACAGTCACCCTCGAAGTATTCCTCTTAGAAAGCTATGCACCAACGCCAGTGCCTAGTCCACCTGTCAAAGCAATTTTGGAACTCTTTCTGGAATGGCCATCAGAGCTGTCATCATATTACCCTTGATGTCCTGAATGTCATCAAAATGTTTTCCTTTCAATATTTCCTTTATCTTTGAGTAAATAAAAAAGTCATTAGGAGCCAGATTAGGGAAATAGGGAGGGTGTCCCAATACAGTTATTTGTTTACTGGCTAAAAAGTCCCTCACAAACAGTGCTGTGTGAAGTGGTACACTGACATGATACAAGAGCTCCTTCAGGGCCATTTTTGCACATACTTTTCTCATACCAGGATTTTCAGTCAGGATTTTCCTAACTGTTTCTGTATTAATGTTTATTTGGTCTGCTATGCTTCTCAGTCAGGCAACAATTTTGATGTACAATTTGACAAATTTTTACAATGTTTTCATCTGTTCTGTTCATTACTGGCCATCCTGACCTCTCTTCATCAGTGATGCTTTCTTTCTCCTCAGAAAAACATTTATTCCATTTGTACACTGCCATTTTCTTAATGGCATTATCCCCATAAACTTGGACTAACATGTCCCTGATTTCACTTCCACTCTTGCCAAGTTTAACAAGAAATTTAACGTTTGTCATTGCTATAATTCAAGCTCTGACATTCTTGCAAAAGCACACAAAAAGACGCAACAATAATGAACACTACTCAGCAAGACACCATCACACTGCCACATCGACACAAACACAGCTGTGAGACACTGATATACCAAGGTTATGAAAGCTTACCAAGTTGTTTGTACAGTGTTGCCAACATAACCACATGGTAGAAAGTTCGCGAACTTAATTCTCGGATCCCATCTGTAATAAATCCCAGAAAAAGGCACTAATAAGCCATCAAAATAAATTTGTGTTATGTAAAGAGTATATACAAATTTCAATTGCTTTTCTACATACCAGCAATGAAAAACTGGCATTTGAAATTTGTTGAAAACTACAATTCATAATAGTACCTGGGAAAAAAATTGAAGTAATAGATATATACCTACAAAAACATTTACAGGATTTTTATACTGAAAACTATACAACCTTGATGAAAGAAATCAAAGATGACTTACATAAATGGAGAAATCATTTTTTGTTCATGAATTAGAAGGCTCAATATTATAACATGTCAGTATTTTAATAAGTATAACTTTTCAAAAATTAAATGAACAGCAGATGGTGAGAACCAGGTTTCTCACCGTTGGAGTGGGAATTTACAGAAAAATGAGACAAACAGGCTGAAACAATTCATGTGGTAGTGGGTTAAGGTTAAAGACATCAATATAAAATCATGTTTACTTTACTATAGATACAGAAGGTTACATATACAAATATGAATAATTGCATGTATATAAATAATCAGGCTAGTATACATACATATATTCCCATGCCTCTGACAACTAAGAGCCTAGAAATGATAACCCAGTAGAAATGAACATACCAAAGGAAAAAAAAAGATGACAGCGGAGCCAGTTAGACTGTGCAAATCCCTGTGTGAGTGAGTGCATGGATGAATTTTCTTATGTGTCTGTTTGTATGTGGGCATGTGAGTGACTGACTGAGTGGGGACTGGGGAGCAAGTGGCCAGGGCTCTCCTGGTCAAGTGACCAGTGTCAGCAGCTGCTCTGCTTGTACCCTAGCACCTCCCAGGATGCAGAACTCAAATGTCATTTTCTAAAATCAACAAGCCTTTTCCCAGGAAGAAGCTGCCAGCAGTGACAGCCATTACCAGACTGCTCAATCACCACAGCACCAAGCCAGACACTGGCAGCACGAGGGCTGCAGAGGGAGAACAGCAAGGGAGCCAGAGGAAGAGTCCCACTGGAGAAAACAAAACAGGCACCATGCCACCATATTGAAAACTGAGCAGGGAAGTGCTCCAGCTTGCTCACCATGGAACAACAGACCCACTCTCTGTGACTGGTGGGTTAACTACTTAGGGGTTAATTGTGACCTAGAGGGACTATCCCAAAAGCACAAACTTCAGAAGGACAGGACAAGTATGGAGTCTCAGGCACCTCACCCCCTACCCTGATCCAGCCATGGAACAAGGGTGCAACCAGAAAATGACAAGGAAGACCACCCCAAGAAATCAGCAGTAAGTCCTGGGTTGACCCAACACCCTCCTCCCCAGCAATCCTCTGAATGTCAGACCCACATGGCTGGGACATGACTGAGATGGATAAACCCAGGTGGAGCCTGGACAGCAGCCATGCTAGGAAAACTCTACTCTGGGGTAAACCTGACTGGGGTCCCCACCACCAGCACCTGAGGAAGAGACAATCCCACACTTCCCCACTGGAGGGGTACCCCTGACATTAAGAGAGCAGAAGGGGAGGACTGATGCTCCACCCATGCCCACTGCCCCTTCCCCCCCACTGGGCTGTATACTGGGGAGATTCTGAATGAGTCCGCAGCCCCATAGGAGATGGCAGACGGACTTACCTCTGAGCAGCTGAGAGAAATAGTTAGAGAACCTGCCACAAGAGGGTTGTGCATGTGTGTATGTGTTCAGTTTTTCTGTTTTTTGTTTTGTTTGTGTTTTATGTTCTGTTTCTTTTGTTTTTTTGTTTGTTTTTTGTTTTCTTTTGGTGATTTTTGTTCTTGTTTTTACTTTTTTGTGTGGATTCTTATTTTTTCTCCATTCTATTTCATTCTACTTTTCTCTGTTTTCCTCATTACTGTTACTTTATCTTGGACTTGGGGGTACACACATGGACCCGCTGCATTTTCATATAGAGCAGTGGTGGGGAATGGATCTCAGGAGACCAATATACCAGTCAGTGAACATGATAACTTGCAAGTAGTTTCTGAATCCTAGCTTCCCACCCTCCACCTTATTCAACTTTCAAAACTACAAGAAACAGCAAAGCTTCCCAGTCCCAGCCCTGTTTCAAAACAGAACAAATTTGGAGGCTCTGATCAGGGCAGAATAGAGGACTGAACAAACAACAAAAGTGAAAGTCCTACCCATTACCAATGAATAATGGAATTAAAGAGAAAAGAAAGAGATCTGTCACAAATTAGAAAAAATCAATGGAAGAACACATGTAAGTTCCAGTGTACCAAAGAGGTAACACCTCAAAAATCCAAATAATGGAAACCACCAAAGATTGGTCCCAAAATACAACAGGGATTAGTAACTGGTTGGAAAGAGTAAATAAGACTTAAGAAAGATAAGAAGCAACACTGAAAGAACTTGTAACAGAGATTGTGGCCATAAAAACTTCATCCATGAAATAAATAACAAAATGACAAGCAGGGAAAGCAGAAGAATCTCAGAGCCTGAAGACCAAAACATGGAATTAACCCAATCTGTTAAAAACATAGAAAGAAAACAACAAAAAAAGAATAAAGCCTCCAACAGATGCACAACTGTATCAAGAGGCTGAATTTATGCCTAATTGGTATCTCAGAAGAAGAACGGGGAACAGAGAACACCTTGGAACAAGTATTCTAGGAGGTTATCCAACAAAACTTTCCCCATCTCACCAGAGATGTGACCATCCAAACACAAGAGATTCAGAGAACCCCTGCAAGACATCAAATGAGAAGACCAACCATTAAACACATAGTAATTTGCCTACACAAAGTAGGTATAAAATAAAAATCCCTAAAGGCAGCATGGGAGAAAGGTCAGACTACTTGCCAGAGAAGACCAATCATAATAGCATCAGAATTATCAGCAGAAGCACTACAGGCTAGAAGGGACTGGAGTCCAATTTTCAAAGTCCTCAAAAATAAACAATTTCAACCAAGAATTTCCTACCCAGCCAAGTTCAGCTTCATCAACAATGGAGAAATAAAATCCTTCCCAGGCATCCAATCCCTAAAAGATTATGCTGCTTCAAGACCAGCTATAAAGGAGATACTCAAGGAAGTATTAAGCACAGATGAAAAAAAAGAAAAAGAACAACCATGCACTTCCTAAGAATGCAGGAAAACACAGAATCAACACAACACATCTCATAAAATTAAAAAAGAAAAAAATAGCCTTATTAAAGTCTCATGACAGGATAAACTTTCACATTTCAAATCAGCCTGAATGTCAATGGGTTAAATGCATCACTGGGAAGACAGAATGGCAAACTGGACAAAAGAAGCATGACCCAGCAACATGCTGCTTCCAGGAAACACACCTCACTACAAAGAACACCCACAGACTCAAAGTTAAAGGATGGAAAGCAAACTCTCAGGTAAGTGCAAAACAAAAGAAGGCAGGAGTTGTGATTTTAATATAAGACAAAACAACCTTCAAGCTATCAAAAATTTTAAAAGATACAGAATGACATTACATAATAATAAAAGGATCAATCCATCCACAAGAAATATCCGTCCTAAATATATATGCACCCAACATAGGAGCACCTGGATTTATAAAGCAATTACTAAATAAACTAAAAAGATATTGACTCTAACACTATCATAACTGGAGAATAAAATACCCCACAAACAACCCTAAATAGATTGAGGTAAAAAATCAGTAAGGAGATCCAGAACCTTAACTTCACGTATAACCAAATGGACTTCATAGATACCTACAAAACACTCCACCCAACAACTGTGGAATGTACGTTCTACTCTTCACCACATGGAACATACTCCATGATCGACCACATCCTTGTCCATAAATCAAGCATGAATAAATTCCGTAAGATCAAAATACTACCAGGCACCTCCTCAGACCACAGTGGAATAAAAATAAATATCACTAGAAACAACCCCTCCCCCCAAAACACAAAGACATGGACACTAAAAAGCACAATGCTGAGCAGCTCCTGGGTCAACACAGAAATCAAAATAGAAATTAAAAGATTCTTGGAAACAAATGAAAACGAAGACACATCTTACCAAAACCTTTTGGATGCCATGAAATCAGTACTAAGCAGGGAATTTATATATCTACAAACATACATCAACAAAATAGAAAGAACACAAGTCAACATCCTAACTAATCACCTAAGGGACCTGAAAAGGCAAGATCATGAAAACCCTAATTTCAGCAAAATAATTCAGATCACCAAAGTAAAAGTCCAGATACAGGACATAGAAGACAAAAATATAGAAAAAAAATCATTGAAACGAAAAGCTGGTTCTTTGAAAGAATAAACAAGATTGATGGACTCCCTAGTCAGATTGACCAAGAAAAAGAAGCAAAAAGCCCAAACAGACATAATCTGAAACACAAAAGATCTAGTCACAACCAACCCCAAAGAAATACAAAAGATTATCAGAGATTACTATGCACACTTGTATGGAAACAAATTAAAAAACCTAAACAAAATGGAGAGCTTTCTGACACACAACCACCCAAGTTTGAAACAAGAAGAAACAGAGACCCTAAATAGACCAATAACAACCCGGGAAATTGAGGTTGTCATAAGAAAAACTACCTATTAAAAAAAAAGCCCTGAACCAGATGGCTTTCCAGTGGAATTCTACAAAACATACAAGAAGCTGTTACCAATCCTATTGAAAGTATTCCAGGCAATCAAGAAAGATGGAAATTTCTCCAAATCATTTTATGAAGCTAACATCACTAATACCTAAACCAGGCAAATACCCAACAAAGAAAGAGAACTACAGGTCAATATCTCTGATGAACTTGGATGTAAAAATTCTCAACAAGATTCTAGAAATTGGATCCAACAACGTATCTCAAAAACTATCCACCATGACCAAGTAGGCTTCAACCCCAAGATACAGGGCTGGTTCAAAATCCACAAGATTTAATTTAAAATTTAATTAAATAAATCAACAGATTATAAGAACCACATGATTATATCATTAGACACAGAAAAAGCTATCGACAAAATGCAGCATCCATTTTCTTGATTAAAAAAAAACAAACCTTGAACACCTAGGTATAGAGGGAACATACCTAAAAATAGCTAAAGCCATCTATGATAAACCCATAGCCAACAAATTACTAAATGGACAGAAATTGGAAGTATTTCCCCCTGAAAACCAGAACAAGGCAAGGCAACCCACTCTCTCCCCTCCTGTTCAACATAGTGTTGGAAGTCCTAGCTAGAGAAATCAGACAAGAGAAAGATATCAGGGTATCTAAATAGCAAAAGAGGAAGGTAAACTATTCCTCTTTATGAACAATATAATCCTATACCTGGAAAACTCAAGGGAATATATCAAAAGCCTCCTTGCACTGATAAAGGACTTTGCCAAAGTCTCAGAGTATAAAATCAACATGCAAATGCAGTCACATTTCTATACACCAAACAGGTAGAGAACCAAATAAAAAGTACCATGCCATTCACAATAGCCACAAAAAAGTGAAATATCTTCATAACCAGGGAAGTAAAAGACCTTTACAATGAAAACTCAAAAGCATTGCTCAAAGAAATCAAAGACACAAACAAATGGAAAAATATTCCATGCTCATGGATAGGAAGAATCAACATTGTTAAGATGCCTATCCCACCCAAGGCAATCTACTGATTCAACACAATACCCATTAAATTACCAACATCATTCTTCTCAGACCTGGAAATGACAATACAGAAACTCATATGGAAACAAAAATGACCATTAATAGTTAAAACAATGCCCATCAAAAGAAACAAAGAGGGAGGTATCACACTCCCAGACTTCAAACTTTATTATGAGGCGACAATAAACAAAACAGCCTGGTATTGGTACAGGAACAGACATATAGACCAATGGAATAGGATACAGATTCCAGAAACAAACCCTCTCAACCAACTTGTCTTTGACAAAGCCTCCACCAACAGCCACTGAGGAGAGGAGAATCTATTCAGTAAATGGTGCTGGAAAAACTGGCTGACACATGAAGAATGAAACAGGATCCCTATCTATCACCATACACATTGATCAACTCCAAATGGACCAAAGACTTAAACATAAAACCTCAAACTATAAAAATCTTAGAAAACACAGGAGACATCCTTACAGAAATTGAAATAGGCAACCAATTCCTGATCAATACCCCAGATGCCCATGCTATTAGAAGACAGACAAGTGGGACCTTATCAAACAGAAACGCTTCTGTATTTGCCAACTGTATATCTGAGAAAGGCCTAACATCCAGGATCTACAAGGAACTCAAACATGCTGAAGGGAAAAGAAAAATATTAGTTCCATTAAAAAATGGGCAAAAGATATAAAAAGACACTTTTCAAAACAAGATATATGAGGCAGACCAGACACATGAAAAAATGCTCAGCCTCACTAATCATCAGAGAAATGGAAATCAAAACCACACTGAGATACCACCTAACTCCAGTAAGAATGGTCATCATTAATAAAACAAAAAACAGATGCTTGCGAGGATACGGAGAAGAAGGAATGCTTCTACACTTTTGGTGGGAGTACAAACTCATTCAGCCCCTATGGAAAACAGTGCAGCAATTTCTAAAAAAACTGGAAATTGACCTCCCATACAACCCAGCAATCCCCCTTCTAGGAATATACCTGGAGGAATTAAATCATTCTACAAAAAAGATACTGGCACATACATGTTTACTGCAACACTATTTACAATAGCAAAAACATGGAACCAACCATGCTGCCCATCAAAACTGGACTGTATATTAAAAAGATGGAATATTACACAGCCATAAAGAAAGACAAAATTATGAACTTCACAGCAACTTGGATGGATTTGTAGTCTATCATACTCAGTGATCTATCACAGAAACAAAGAACTGAGTGCCACATGTTCTCACTCATAAGTGGACCCTGAACACCTATCATTATACTACAGAGAAGGGGATTGGCAATAGCAGGACACTGCTGGGGGGGGGGAGGCACATAATATCAGTAAGGGTGCCAGATCCTAATCCAGGCAAAGTAAGGTCTAATGGGAGGCCCAAAACCCCACCTGTACCTATACCTCTCATGTATGTAATCCTGACTTGTACCCACAATTTTAAAATTAAATAAAATTAAATTAAAAAAAAAAAGAAATGAGCATGCCTAATATGCAGATCTCATTTTCTAATATTGCCCTCCAGTAAAAGAAACCAAAGATCCTTGAGAAAAAATGGCTGATTCTAGGATGTGGTAGGAAATATACAAGATGAGTCTGGAGTATCTTGTAGTGCCAGAATGTAAGAAAGTACTTATCAAAAGACAAACATATAAAATAATATCAGGAACAACTACAACTTTATGTCACAGGGGGATATCAAAGGGACATGGGAGCCAGCTGAAAGAGCTCCCAATGGTCAAATCTGAAGCAATTTGAACAACAAAATAAAGTGAATAAAGGCCTAAATTTAGGAGAAGGGCAAATTTCATCTACAGAAGAATGCCAAATGATTTGTGTAGATATTCCACCCCAAAGGAGGCAATGCATAACTCCCCATTTCTTAGTGTTACTACATACCCTAAGGATGCTAGAAATAGTGACTCCCTTTCCCAGAACACATTACAGAAAGAAGGAAGAAGTATAACTTTGTTATGAAGAATGCTAACAATCCCTACCTCAGCCATGTTATGGGTCAATATTGTAATTCATTGAGAGTATGTACTATAACCCTAGTTTAATCATAAGAAATGCATCAGACAACTTCCAATAAACCAAAGTTCTATAAAATACCTCACCAGTATTTCCCCAAAAAGGAAGAAAAGATCTGGGCATGGTGGCTTACACTGGTAATTCCAGCACTTTGGGAGGTCGAGGCAGGAGGATCGCTTGAGGCCAGAGGTTCGCTATCAGCCTGGGCAACATAGTGAGACTTTGTCTCTACAAAAAAATACAAACATTAGCCAGGTATGGTGGCATGCCTGTAGTCTCAGGTATTTGGGAGGATTGCCTAAGCCCAGGAGGTAGAGGCTGTGGTGAGCTGTGATTGTGTCACTGCACTCCAGCCTGGGTGACATAGGGAGACCTTGACTCAAACAACAACAACAAGAAGTCTGAGAAACTGTCACTGCCCAGAGGATTCTCAGGAGACATGGCAACAGAATGTAACTTGGTGTCCCGGATTTCATCCTGAAACAGAAAAATTATATTATGTGAAAAGTATAAAAATATGAACTAAATATGGGTTTTAATTAATAATACTATATCAGTATGGTTCATTCATTTTAAGCAGGCCATTGCTTTGCTAAGCTTGGGTCTGGCCATGTGGCCCTTTGAGCTATGACCACCATTGTTTTCTTAGCTTTGGCCCCTTCCCCTACCTTGGGGAGGTGAAAATACTCTTCTCTCTCTCTCTTTCATTTACTTTCTAAATAAACTATATTTTTCCAATCTAAAAAATAATTAAGCAATTTGTGCTACTAATACAAAATGTTAATAATAAAGTAGATTATAGTATATAGGAATGCTCTGTACTATATTTGCAATTTCTCTGCAAATGTAAAACCATTCTAAAAATAAAGCTTACTTTAACAATTTAATAAATCTCTGACAAAACACATTAAGAATGAAAAACAGAACATTGCCATAAATCCTTTAGACATTTGCAAGGTAATAAAATAATATCAGGAACAACTACAACTTTATGTCAATAGATTGAATATTTAGATACAACTTATAAATTTCTAGAAGAATATAATTTACCAAAAATAGCTAGGAGTAATTTAAAACTTAACAGTTCTATCATTATTATAGCATTTGCATTACTAATAAAATTCTTCCAACATTTAACTGCAAAGAGCTCCTTTGACAGTTCTACCAAGCATTCCAAAAAGCAATGATTCTAGCGTTGCACAAAGTATTATCTAATAATAGAATAAGAAGGTACAATTGTAAACTCATTGTGAGTCCAATAATACTTTGTTAACAGACTCTAATATGAGCTCCATAAAAAAGGAAAAGTACTTGTGATTCTCATTCAAACATATACATGCAAAAATCCTCATAAAGTATTATCAACATAAAAAAGAAAAATACATCATTATATTGTAGTTATTTTAGAAACGCTCAGTTTGTTCACATGAACATTTAAATTTATTTAATGTATCACAGTTCCATATTAAAAGGTGAAAATCGTGATTGTCAAAATAAATGCAATGAAATGAAATGATAAAATTATGAACACATTCATGATAAAAAAACACTGCTACATTCCTGAAAGAAAACTTCCCTTACCTGAAAACAGAGCTACAAAAAATACTTAATGGTGACACATTAAACAGTTTTCATTTGAAATCTGAAAAAATGCAAGGATGCATGCTACCATCACTTTAATTTAACATTTATACCTGAGTCCTAGACAATATAATAAAGTTATATTCATTCAAAAAGGAAAAATACATGATAGATAGGTTAGATAGATATAAAATATAATTTTCTATATAGAAAAACAAATGATCTAATGAAGTTCTCTACAATAAAAAATCATTTTAATATGGCATGTTTAAATACCAAGAGATAGAAAGTGACATTTTAAAAGATACCATAAAACTATCAATTATCTATTAACAGTATTAAACTTAAAAAATCTGTGATATCATTGTAGAGTACTATAAAGCACCACTGATAGAAATTAAAGAAGACCTAAAGAAATGTTAAATATACCACCTTTGTCATTTGGAAGACTTAATATTGTTAAGATGTCAATTACTCCTAAATAGAGCTATGAATTAAATTCAACTCCAATCAATATTTTTATAGGTATTTTTGTGGCAATTGACAAAATGATTCTAAAATGTATACAAAAACGCACAGTAGCATATATAATTAAGAAGCACATTTGAAGAAGACGTCAGTGTGTGAGGACTTGCGCTAGATTTTAAAACCTACTGCTGTATAAAATTACCGTAATTAAAGCAGTATAATATTGGTCTAGAGATAGAAAAAATGGACAGAATCAAAGAGAGAAGGTAGAAATGGAGCCTTGCATCTATACTTTTAAATCAGAATCACAAGTACTTTCCCCTTTTTATGGAGCTGCATGATTTATAACAAAAGAAGCACTGGAGAGAAGTTAAGGAAAGGCTGGTCTTTTCTAAAAATAGTGTTGACATAATTGGGTATTCAAAGGAAAAAATGAAATTGAATCCCGACCTCACCACATATACACAAATCATTATTTTTTATTGATTATAGAACTATATGTGAGAGATTCTAATGTAGAAGAATATTTTCTTTTATTTTTTTAAAAAATTGACATGGTCTCGCTATGTTGCCCAGGCTGATCTGAAACTCTTGGGCTCAAGTGATCCTGTCACCTTGGTCCCCCAAAATGCTGGGATTACAGGTGTGAACCACTGTGTCTGGCCTTTTCATGGTTTCTTATAAGGGGAAAAATCTCATGAAGAAGATATAAAGAATTAACCATAAAAGAAAGAATCAAAGAATTTGGTTACATTAAATATAAAGACTTCCACGATTTGAATGAAAGAAACCATATATTAAAAAAGTAAGCCATAGAATAGGAAAAGGTATGTGCAAAGTATTAACACATATAACCAAAAAAGGATATATATGCACTACATATACACACACATTCACACACACATGCAAATTTACAAATGTGTTCTTTCACTACAATTTATTTGTAATCTAAACATCAATACTTGTAAAACTTTTTTAGTCATTTTTGATCATTTTCAGAGTGGTGAATTTGAATCTCCCAATTCACAAATTCTCAGCTGAGGTAGAGCAAACTGATATTCTGCCTTCTGTTGCAGCTCTCATATAGTAAAAATGTGTTGTTTTGTGGTCTATTTAGAGCAGTGATTTTTTCTCTTTTTTTTCCAGTTTTGTTGGTGATTTTGCTGTTTAACATGGTCCCCAAGCTTGGTGCTTCAGTATTGTCTAGTGTTCTTAAGTGAAAGAAGGCTGGGGCGTGGCTTATGGTAAGCTTCATTCAGACATGAGTTACAGAGCGATTGCCCATGAATCCAATGTTAATGAACCAACAAAATGGTGTTTCCAGAAAAAGGAAGATGAAATTTGCCAATTTTAAGGTTAGACTACACATGAAAGTTGCTAAGTAACAGTTACAATGTGTGATAAAGCAATGGAAAAGATGAAAAGGTGACTAAAAGCATGGATTTATGAAATGACAACCAATTAATAAAAGTACAGTGGACAGCATTGTTGTGAGGCTGAAAGCTAAATAAATTTAGTCATGTTACCCAGGATCAGGTAAATGTTAAGTTCCTTCTTGACTAGTACAGATTAGCTAGAAGGTGTCAAAAGGTGATGTGGTGTGAAAATGTTAAACTTGTGGGTAAGGTAAGTCCTGTAGATCAGGAGCTGGTGGAAGAAGTATTTGCCCAGTGTTATACAGGAAAAGAGTAATGGAAGAGCAGTTTTCCGACATTGATAAGACTGGCTCATTTTACAAAAATATTGGCAAACAAATCTATATAACATAAACAGCATTTCATTTTATGAAAATGTGACCAGAGGCTCACAGGAACCTAGCCCTATATTTTTCCTAAGAGCAACAGTTCAGTATAATCTAATTCAGTGTTAATGCTGACTTTATAAAAATAGCTTATACATCTGGTAGAATCTGGATGTGACTCTGTCTGGTCCAGGCTAGTGTGGGAGGTAGGGTTTTAATACTATCCAATTTCATGGCTCATTATTGGTGTGTTTCTAGGAACTTACCCATATCCTCTAGATTTTTTAGTTTATGCACATATAGAAGCACATACTAGTCTCTGAGAACCTTTTGTATTTCTAAGGGACCAGTTATATTGTTGCCTTTTTTGTTTTTGATTGTTCTTATTTAGAATTTCTCTTTTTTCCCTTTGGTTGATCTGACCAGTGGTCAAACTATCTTATTATCTTATTTATACTTTCAAAGAACCAACTTTTGTTGATCCTTTGTAATTTTTTTTGTTTCAGTTTCATTTAGATCTGTTCTGATTTTGGTTGTTTCTTTTCGTCTGCTAACATTGGGTTTAGTTTATTCTTGCTGTGTTCTACTTCCCTTAGGTAGGATGTTAGGTTGTTAATTTGAGATCTTTCTATCTTCCTTATGTGGGCATAACAACTAAGAATAATAAAAATTATAACATACATATGTTAATTATATATATTTTCTATAAATCAATAACTCTGTACAAAAATGGACAAAAGATTTCAACAGTTCCTTAAAAACGGAGAAATTTCACATGACTCAGCAATATATGAAATGGTGCTCAACCTTATTAGTATTCAGGAAAATATAAATTAAAGCCACAGTGTGAGATCATTACCCACATTCCAGACTGGAAAAATTTAGAAATTTGATAGTATTCAGGGTGAAGAGGATATTAATGAATATTAATTTGAATACTCTACTGGTGGGGTATACAATTAATAAAACCACTATCAAAAACAGTTGGGAATTATTTGGTAAAATTGAAGATGTACACACACTGTAGCACAGCAATTTAACTCTTCAGTAAATATAATAGAAAAGTGCACACGTGTATGCACCAGGAGACATTGTAAAGAATTTCCATAGTACTCCTATTCCTAATAGCCAAAGCTAGAAATAATCAATAGGCACATTATTGGTGAAGTTAAGAATAATATGTGGCATTTCTTATCATCAGCATAAACACTCAAATATGGGAGAGTGTATCCATATTTTCTGAAGTGACTAAGATCTTCTAGTTTTCTTTATAAATAAGGAAATTGTTAGAGTGCAGAACAGGCTCTAGAAAATGGTCAAGTGCTCTAGGAGTAACTGAGATTTTTCCAAGATTTGCTATATTTTTTAAAGTATAACAATTTTAATTTTCTTACTTAAGATTTCACTGAATATATTTTAGTGCATTAGCATATTGAAATCTACACAAAGCTAAAGAAGCATTATCCTATTATTTTATTTTAAAGATGTGGGGTACAATTTAGGATTAGGTAGATAAATGGTCATTGTACAGGTAATATTTGGGTCTCCCTTCGGTCCCCACTTTGCCTGGTTTGAGATCAGGTACTCTTATTGATGTTATGTGCCCCCCTCCCCGGCAGTGTCCTGCTACTGCCAAACCCTTCCTTATAGTATTATGATAAATGTTCAGAGTACGCCCATTAGTGAGAACATGTGGTACCAAGTTCTTTGTTTCTGTGATACAACACTGAGTATTACAGACTCTAAAACATTCCAAGTTACTGCAAAGCCCATAATTTTGTCCTTTATGGTTGTGTAATATTCCATCGTGTATAGGTACATTTTTTTTATCCAGTCCACTTCTGATGGACAGCACAGTTGGTTCCATGTTTTTGCTATTGTGAATAATGCTGCAATAAACATGCATGTGCAGGTATCTGTTTTAAGGAATGATTTGAGCTCCTCTGGGTCACATGGAAGGTTAATTTTTAGATCTTTTAAGAATTGCCATACTGTTTTCCACAGAGGTTGTATTAATTTACAATCCCACCAATAGTGCAGAAGTGGTCCTTTTTCTCCGCATACTCTCTAGCATTTTACTATAAGGCTACAATAATCAAAACAGACTGGTATTGGTACAGGAACAGGCATATAGACTAATGGAACAGGATAGCAATTCTGGAAGCAAAACCTCAATTTCTCTACCAACTCATCTTCCACAAAGCCTCCACCAATAACCACTGGGGAGAAGAGACCCTGTTCCATAAATGGTGCTGGGAAAACTGGCTGACCACATGCAGAAGATTGAAACAGGACCCCTACCTATCACTATACACAAAAACCAACTCTAAATGGATCAAAGACATAAACGTAAAACCACAAACTGTAAGAATCTTAGAAAACGCAGGAGACATCCTTATGGAAATTGAAATAGGCAACAAATTCTTGATCAAAACCCCAAATGCCCATGCCATAAGAGATAAAATAGACAAGTGGGATCTCATCAAACTGAAAAGTTGCAAAGCAAAAGAAACCATCAAGAGAGTGGGAAGACAGCCCACAGAATGGGAAAAAAATATTTGCCAACTGTATATCTTGACAAAGGACTAACATCCAGGATCTATAAGGAACTCATATGTGCAGAAAGGAAAAAAAAAAACAGTCCTATTAAAAAGTAGCCAAAAAATATGAATAGACACTTCTCTAAAGAAGACATATGAGCAGCCAACAGATACTTTGATGATTAGCCTCACTAATCATCAAAGAAATGCAAATTAAAACCACACTGAGATGCCATCGAACTCCAGTCAGGATGGCCATCCTCAATAACTCAAAAAAGCATTACCCTATTATTATTGTATTAATAGGAATGCCATTTAATTCATTTATGTTTCATTTCCCTCATCCATTAAGTAATGATGACTTCAACTCCATCAACTAAAAATGTGTCAACAAATAAGAGAATACCTGAATAACAGTGGCTAGAGGTGTTATCTTGTTTCACAACAACAGCAAAAATATCTGAAAATAAGCAGTTGCAGACATTGTTTCAAACACTCAATGATGAATTAAGGGACCTAAGTTCATTCTAACTTTTGGTTGCACCATCATTAATACAAGATGGCTCCTATACTTTCAGGCATCACATTATATGTCACATGCAGAAAGGGGGAGTAAGGAAGGGAAAGACGCTGCAGCAGCTAAATCTGTCTTTTAAATCAAATATATTTCTTAGAACACTACTTAGCTGTTTCTATCCTTCATCTTTTTGGGTAGAACTATGTTCCAGGGGACTGGAGAACCAAGACTTCACCTTCCCAACCTTAGAGTATAAGAATGTCAAAGGAAGGGGTTGAGAAATGAACACTGCATGAGCCAATACAACACCGGGTACAGTCACCTTACCCACTTCATTGGGTTGTTATGAGGATCAATTGTGTTATCAGGTTTGAAAATCTTTGAAATTTGCAAAGTGCTAAACAAACTTAAGGAACTATTGTGTTCATATTTTGGAACTCATGATCTTTAAAGTATTTTACTAAACTCAAATTATGATTCAATGATAAGTATTAAGAGCAAAGTCTTACAAACATCATACTAGATGATTAAAGTATATTTATCTATTTTTGTCTATTTTAAACATCAGCTAGCATCTACTTTTAGTAGAGTTTGGAGCTTTGCTCAGAATAGAATATTTCAACTAAGTAAGCCACTGTGAAAAATCCCTTTCTTTTCTAAGAGATGAATCTAGAAAGGTTGTCATATTATTTATCACTGACTAAAGTTTCTACTGTGAATAGATGGAAGGCAAAGAAAATATTCCCTACAGAAACAGGCAAGGGAAAACTGATATTGATTTTTGCAAAATAAATTCAGAGTAACTCTCACAGGCTTTGGGTGTATCTAGGTCACTGGGAAAAAAAGACTGCAACATTTTGCTGACAGATAGGAGAAATATAGTTATTTCTTACATATGGCTATTAAATGGATTCAGAACCTTTTTACTGTTATACTAAGATTATTTAAACCAAGTAGAAACTACATACATATATAAGCAGAATGCAGGAAAGTAACTTTGACAACATTATGCATTTAGATCAGTTTTCCCTGAGGAACTCATGGTCAAATTAACTTAAAAATCTCAAATAAAATCACTTATCCAAAATTCAAATAATTTAAAAATGGCAGCTACTTCACACATGATTTTGTGGCTCAATATGGTGAAGTGAATTAGTCAGTGACTATCTCTTGTTGAACTCCAAAATCATACAAGGGCGTTCTAGGAGCTATCAAAATACTGGCCTTCAGTATTGACTGAAGTAATAATTGAGCAACATCAAGATAAATCTAATGGACTAGAAAGATAAATATCTTTCTTATTCAGGAGTAAACAACAGTGAAGGTTGAAATAACATATTTGACTCTTTAATCAGACAATGAAGCTATGTTAAGCACCTAATATATCAGGCTCTATGCCAGACACTAGGGATACACTGGAGAACAAAAAAAGACATGATATCTGATGTGATGGTACATATAGTTTAGTGCAAAACACATATTTTCTTTCTTTTTTTTTTTTTTTTAAGTTGGAGTCTCACCCTGTCGCCCAGACTGGAATGCAGTGGCAGGCTCCTGGCCACCACAGCTTCGACCTGCTGGGCTCCAGTGATCCTTCTGCCTCAGCCTTCCAAGTAGCCAGAACTACAGGTGCGTACTATCATGCCCGGCTAAGTTTTGATTTATTGTCTCGCCAAGTTGCCCGGGTGGGTCTCGAACCCGCAGACTCAGGCAATCCACTTGCCCTGACCTCCCAAAGTGCTGGGATTACAGGCTGAGCCACTGAGCCCAGCCAAAACACATACTTTCAACACATACTTAAATGAGATCATTCTTAACTGCTTAACACAACATCAGCATACACTAGTCATTTAACAAATGCCAGTTGCTACTAATAATGGAAATAGTCACCAATAGATAAACTACTAAATAAATAAACACAATAAATAAGTGCAAAGAACTGTGAAAGCATAGAGCAGGAAGACTAAACCTATTTTTAAGAGATAAGAAAACGTTTCCCAAAGATATCCTATTTAAACTGAGTTCTGAAGGCTGAGTATGTATTAACTCAGCAAAGAGAAGCAGTATATTAATACTTTATGGTTTCTACAGTGAACACTATGTATGGATTGCTCTATTCCCTAAAAATATCTTACAATTCTATGCTGATATCTTTGCTCACATCAGTATCTCCTATTTATGTGTGCTCTCCCTCCAGTTTTCCAGCTATTCTCATTTCAAAGTTTACCTTTCAGAGTGACTGTGAAGATAAACTAATAAATCTGTTGAATTTTTCTTCAAAATCCTGCCTTTTACCAAAAAACTGACATTTGATCTTAATCATTAGTTATCTAGAAGCTACGAGATCTGAAAATGTTTAGTACAGTGGATAAGAACACAGCCTAGAGCCCAGCTCTCTGGGTTAGTTTGCATCTCCACTCTACCACTTACTATCCATGTAATCCCAGGAAATTGACATCATCTCTGTGCTTAAGGTTGCACATCTCTCAAATGGGGGTAATAATACCAAACTGTCTCATAGAACTGTTGTTAATATGAAATCAATTAGCCGGGCTCGGTGGCTCAGCCTGTGATCCCGTGCCTTGGGAGGCTGAGGTGAGTGGATTGCCTGAGCCCGCGGGTTTGAGACCCCCCTGGGAAATTTGGCGAGCCCTCATCTCTACAATAAATAAAAAAAAAAAAATTAGCCAGGCGTAGTAGCACGTGCCTGTAGTTCCAGCTACTTGGAAGGCTGAAGCGGAAGGATCTCTGGAACCCAGCAGGTCGAGGCTGCGGTGGCCGGGAGCGGCCACTGCACTCCAGCCTGGGCGACAGAGTGAGACTCCAACTCAAAAAAAAAAAAAAAAATCAATTAAAACATGCTTAGCACAGTAAGTGCTTAGTAAGTATGCTGCTAGTATTAAACACTAGAATAAATGAGTGCCTTGCCTATATATTAATCCAATGTTTACAGAACCTTCCTTTAAGAAATGAGATCAAAATTAGCTCCTGAGCTACAAATAGTAGCTAAGCATATTACTTTAGAATCCCCCTATATTTTTTTTGTTTTTTTCAGGAAAAAACAAAAACTCTGATATCTTACTCATTATATTCTCCCAAACAATCTCCAACTTACATTTGCTGCATGTAAAGCTAAAATCCTCCTAAAGGAAAAAATGTGCCACTAATGTCAGAGGAGGAAACCAAAATGGGTTAACCACTGGTAGCAACTTGCAATAAACTTAGTGCTACACAGGGCCTTCACTGAATGGGGAAACATGCATTTATATTCAAGAAAAGGATAGTCTTTAATTCATTCATTTGATGACGAATAAATGTGTAACAATGATATCAACAACTACCATATAGTGAGAAGATGCCACAAATCAGAAACTGTGGTGAGAATATAGCTCATGTAATCTTCACAATCACCTTATTAAGGAGGTGTTATTATTTTTGTCATTTTATAGATGCAGAAACTGAAGCTTTGAGAAGTCACAAATCCATAATTGCATAGGCAATGGTAGACAGACTCATAAAAAATTAAATTGTTTGACACCAAACCACAATGTCTTAAGCACTACACTAGATGCCAGGCACTGTGCGAGGCGCTGTAGCCACAGTGTTCAACCAAGCAATCAATATACTCAAAAAGTTTAGAGTTTAGTGAGGGACATCATCTCAAACACTACTATCATCTTCCTGTTCTAATCATCTACTATTTGGTTCATCTTTGTCCAAAAGCATATCTCTGATATTTGTCATCACCTAAGTACAATCAGGGACCCCAAATCACAGAATTTATAAATAAATTCTGTATTGATTCTTACATGTCTAAACTTCCATCACCTTCAAAGTACTCTCTGTTTGATGCAATATATCTATTTTCCATGATTCAAAACAGTTTTTGAACTCGTCAATTTTGATGTGTTTTAGTGCCTCTGCCATTTTTGTTTCACCACTTCCACATCGGTAAAATGTTTCCCTTTGAGGATTTTTCATCTGGGAAAACAAAACAGTCACTCAGGGTGAGATCAGGTGAACAGGGAGGGTGGGGCTTCGGGGTCATGGCGTTTTTGGTCAAAAACTGCTGAATGTTAGGTGCTGTTTGGGCAGGCAGTTGTGTTGTCATGGTGGAAGAATCGTCACCTGTTTGCCACAGCTTGGGATGTTTCTTGGGCAAATCATGACACAACCTTCTCAAAACATCCAGATAAAAACTTTGGTTGATCGTTTATTCTGGAGGAAAAAATGCTGAGTGTACTACAAAGGGCCCACCCTGCAAAAGATAATTCCGGTTTTTTGGGGTCTCCCCCTCATATGGTACTTCCTTTTCTTTCTTATTCATACAGAAAAAAAAAATACATAGCCACAATGTTTCTATCAAACCTACCTTTCTCCCATTAGGAAAGAATGACTTATTTAGAGAGAAGAGATGATAAAAAGAGGACAGACTAGAATAAAACCAAAGGGTTCAAGAGACAATCTTCAAAGATAAAGATGACTAGAGTAAAGAGAAAAAAGAATATGCTAAGTAAAAGACATATGTTCTTGAGGAAAAAAAAAAACAAGCAAAGGGAGCAACAGGACAGAGTTGCAGCAGGTAGAAACAGTTAGGGACTAGGAGGACAATGAAACCTAGAGAAGGAGAGCAGAGAAAAGTGAAATACAGTCTGCAGCAAAGTGAGGATTAAAGAAGGCAACTGATCTAGGGAGGCATCTGGGTGATGTAGGATAAGGAAACTCTCAGGATGAGAAAAATCTCCATGGTCTGAGCATTTGTGAGGAGGGGATCTTGGGTGAAGGACAGAGGAGCCATACAAGCACAGTACTTGGGACCCAATCCCAAGTGGCCTTTTGTCATTTGTGTTGCAGACTTTCTAGCTAAAATCTGCACTTGGCTACAGCAAGTGGTCAGAAGTCATTTCCTAAGTACTGGACCCATAAAACAATATGCACCCCAGATGGTTCCCTTATTCTCAAATTTCCAATCCATCCCAATGTTCAGAAAAATGGCCAAAATGACTTTTTTCCTTTGGGATCCTGTCTTAAACACTATGAATTTATCAAATCCTGAGCTGTGAATATGACTTCCCGTTTCACTGGGACTCTATTTTCTTGTTCTGTATAGATCTTGGCATTCTAAAAGCTGATAGAGCTCCATCCTAACTTTAGATTCTTACTCCTTCAGAGTGAGATATAAATAAGCAAGCAGAAAGACAAATAAATGCCGATGTGATCTTCTGTTTGTACCCTAATGACTACTTTCCACATCCTTTTTCCTAATAATGTCCAACAATATACCTACCTACATGCCAGTATTACAAGGCTTTCGTTACTCACTCCTTCATTGTACAGCTCCTGTTTTTTAATCTTTTTTTTAAAATAGAGTCTCACTCAGTCACCCAAGCTGGAGTACAGTGGAATGATCATATCTCACTGTAGCCTCAAACTGTTGAGCTCAAGGAAACCCCCACCTCCCACCTCAGCCTCCCAAGCGGCCAGGACTACAAGCACAGGCCACCATGACTGGCTATTTTTTTCATTTTGTTAGATTGGGGGGCTCACTATCTCAAAATCTCAAACTAAAGGCCTCAAGTCATCTTCCCACCTCAGCCCCCCAACATGCCGGGAATACATGTGAGAGCCACTGTACCCAACCTTGTGGCTTAATCTTAATTTAACAGTATTCATGCATGTGAACAATGATCTCATTTATATTTTTGATTGTAAGTAAATGCAAATATTAAAATGAAGAAATGTTTTATACATTAAGTGTAATTTCATTTCTGGTTAACTTTGTCAGAAAATAGAATAAGACAACAAGAAAATGGGAAGAAAATAGATACAATTCTAAAATTTTACATAATATCACCAAATGTCTTAAATTGTGTTAAGATCATGGATGACAGAATAAAAACAAGACTACTTCTAGATTGTATACTTGTTTTCACTGATTTCATATACCAAAAAAAGTACAAAGACATACAAAATTCCAAAGACATTAAAATAAAATGCTAATACTTTGCTTCTACCAATCCTCCTTTAAACTTACTCTCTTGAAGAAAGACACTTCACTAAAGACGTAGAAGTAGCCAATAAACATATGAAAAAATGTTCACTATCACTAATCATCAGAGAA
This sequence comes from Tarsius wallacei, assembly GCA_963574415.1. NCBI lineage: Eukaryota > Metazoa > Chordata > Mammalia > Primates > Tarsiidae > Tarsius > Tarsius wallacei. The sequence goes on from CAUYQG010299069.1 coordinate 21,557, forward strand.
ATGCAAATAAAAACCACAGTAAGATACCATCTCACATCAATCAAAATGGTTATCATTAAAAATCTAAAAAACATGTCGAAGTTATGGAGAAAAATACAACACTCATATACTGTTGGTGGGAATGTAAACTAGTTCAGCCCCTTAGGAAATCAGTTTGGAGATTTTTCAAAGAGCTAAAAATATATTTTCCATTCAAGTCAGCAGTCCCACTACTGGTTATATACTGAAAGAAGCATAAATCATTCAACGAAAAAGGCAACTGCACTCTTATGTTTATGGCAACACTATTCACAATAGCATAGACATGGAACCAACATAGATACCCATCAGTGACAGACTAGATAAGGAACTGGGATATGTATACCATAAAATACTATGCAGGCATAAAGAATGAAATCATGTCCTTTGCAGCAATGTAGATGTAGCTGGAGGTGACTTATCACAGAAACAGAAAACTGAATGTTGCATGTTCTCACTTATAAGTAGGCGCTAAACACTGGGTACATAAGGACATAAAGATGGGAACAGCAGACACTGTAGACTCTTAAAGGGAGGGAGGGGACAAGGGCAAAAAAAAACTACCCATTGAGTATCACGAGTACCATTTGGGTGACAGGCCTAATAAAAGACCTCACCTCATCAGCACGCAATATACCCATGTAACAAAACTTGACTTGTACACCTTGAGTGTAAAATTTTAAAAGAAAAAGGCAAAAAAAAATGCTAACAGCATGGTGATATTATCATTCTATGTTATCTACATATCACTGTTTATGTTCAGAAAAATATATACATATACATGTATATATACAATATATGCAGGTGTTATGTGTTGCTTGTGTGCTTGCCAAATGAGGGCACATAATATACATAATTCATTGTCTTGTTTTTCTTGAATAATAACACATCATGGACATACTTTCAGCTCAAGAGTTATAGATCTAATTTTACTTAATAACTGCATGTTTCAGATGATAAATGGATGATTTGATCAAGTGTTCCTCCAGAAACATATTCAGATAAGTTAGTTACATCTTCAACTAAATTCTGTCCCCTGCCCCCCTTTACTCTTCTTGCAATAAGTATATTAACATTTTTCTCTTAGTATTGTTGTAAGAAGAGAATGAGTAAACATTATTTAAGGGCTTAGACAATTGCGGAGCACATAATGGAAAAATATATAGCATTATGTGACTAGTAGCGTAATAGAATGCTGGACTGATAGACAATGAGCTTCTTGTGGTTCTTAAAATTCTCATATACATTGTTTATGCTGATTTTAATGTTCTTATTCCAAATATTTCTTCATATTTGATTTTTTGTTGAATAATTTAAGCTTCTTGCTTTATACAAAACTAGATGTTTTGCACTGAATTACTAGGATGTAGTGATTGAGATGATAATCTTTCAAACGTAAAGGATATAAATTGATAAAGACTTAGAAAGTAAGTTTTATTAACAAATTGCTAAAGCCTAAATGTGGACTATACTGAGACAGCAAAGACGCTGGAGATCACAGACAATCCAGGAACCCCAACATATGCTCAAAAAAGAAAATTGGAAGCATCTTGAGAAAGTTCCCCTCCCAGCAGAAGGAAGCAGTAAGTGCTGCAAAATTCAAGCAGACCGATTGTCCTCCATTTCTCCTAATTAACAAAAACTCTCAACAATAGGGGACAGCACAACAAAACTGTAGTCTGAGGGTGCTGAGGAAACCCACTACAGCTGGAAGGATGGGTGGGGGTAGGAGATGAAACAGGAAACAAAATGTTCTACCCTGAAAAAAGGGCCTGAACATGTACAAGGCCCAGCATTATATCTAGAGAAGGGTCAGGAAAGCTTCTGAGGCCACATCCCTAAAGTCCACATTCACAGTGCCTTCCTAATCCTGAGGTATAACTGTAATCTGAGAGAACGTCCACCACTGAAGCATACCATGATCACTGTAAAAAGCACCAAGTTATGTTAACAGTGAACTCAAGTTATGTAACAGTGAACTCCAGCTAGCAGATCTACAAGAGACAGATTCTCTCTGGGCAGCTGCACAAATGGAGGACATAAAGCCATATGGGGAGGCTCAAAGTTATGCAAACAGTAGTTACTTTGGAAATTTCTTTGGCAATTCAATAAGAACAGAGTATCAACTAGATAATTTTAAGCATATTTTGCACTCAAGATAATCACAGCAACAACAAGCTTCCAATTCAGTTGAACTCTTCATAAGATTAACCCAAAATCCAACACTGAAGGAATCCTTACCGAAGGAATGGCATACTAAACTAATCTTTAAGCATAAACAAAATTTATCTCAGTATCTGCTGTGGTATACAACACGTCCGGCTTTCAAAAACAATGAGATATATAAAAGGGAAAGAAAAAACATGAGTTTGAAAAGACAAGGCCATCATCAGATCCAGACTGAGATATAACATATGTTAGAACTATCAGAGAAAGAATATAAAATATGAATAAAAAGTTAAAGGTTCTAATGGAAAAGGTGGAAAACATAAGATCAGATGGATAATTTATGCAGACTAAGGAAATGATTAAAAAGATCAAACAAAAATTGTAGCAATTGAAACACACTTATCTAGCTGGGCATGGTGACATGCGTCTGTAGTTCCAGCTACTTGGAAGGCTGAGGTGGAAAGATCGCCTAAGCCCAGCAGGTCGAGGCTGCGGTGGCCATGAGCATGCCACTGCACTCCAGCCTGGGCAACAAGAGTGAGACTCCAACTCAAAAAAAAAAGAAAAAAAAAGAAACACACTTATATACAAAGTAATAAAAAACAGATAATGACTTCAATGGGCTCATTAGGGAATTCAAACAGCTAAGGAAAGGCAAAGAGAATGGGTGGAGGGAAGACAGAGACAAACACAGAGAGAGCATAAGCAAGAGCGAGTGTGCAATTAAGAGATGTGGGAAAATAATAAATGTCTTACTTTTGTCCCATTGGACTCCCAGAAGAAAAGGGTAGAAAAAATATATGAAGAAACAACAGTAAATAATTTTTCAAAATTCGTGACAGACAACAAACCAGAGATGCAAGAATCTCAGAAAATAAACACACAAAATAACCCTAAACAAACATAGGCATATCCTATTCAAATTGCTAAAAAACAAAGACTACTTCCTATTTCAGTTCCATCATATAAAGAGATTGAAAACCATCACTTTTGTACATACAGCAAGAAAAAAAGCTGAACAAACTGAAAATCAAAGACTTCTTTGAAACATCCAGAGAATAGAAGTTGCAGGAAATCTGGAGAGAAAAGTGAATGCAGAGAACAGCTGAGCTCAGTTTACTAGAAATAGAAGTCACCAGAGCCATACAGTGGTAGGAGCACTTAACTAGTAACATTGTGACATTACTGAAGGCAGTATGTAGACAAGTGTGATAAAAAGAAACTCTCAGGGGCTGAAGTCTCAAGGCAGCCTCCACACTTTTGTGAGTTTTACCTCCAGGAATCATATCAGGTTCTCATATTGAAGAGCCCAAAAATATTATCTCATGTCTATGGCAGGGTGAAAGTAACCAAGACTCAACTCTATACTGTCTACAAGAAATCACATCTATATATAAAAAACAGGCTAAAGACAAATATATGGAGAACGACATAGCATGCTAACACTAAACAACAGAAAGCTGGAGTAGCTATATTAATTTCTGACAATGCTGACTTCAAAGGAGAAGAAATGTTCAGGGATAAAAAAGGATGCAACATCATCATAAAAACGTCAATTCACCAAAGAGACATAAAAATATTTCATGTGTATGCACCTTAACAACAGGGCATCAAAATACAGAAGACAAAAATTGATAGTACTTCAAGGAGAAATTGACAAATCAACTAATATCCATCAACACCTGTCTTTTAGTAGGCATGCCGAAAGTCAGTAAGGATATGGTTTACCATAACAGCACTGTCAATCAAACCAATCTGACTGACACTTATAGAATACTTCACCCAGCAACTGCAGAATACATGTTCTTCTCATGTTCACAAGGAACATTCACTAAGACAAATGATATTCTGGAACATAAAACACACCTTTACAATTTATAATGACAATTATACAAATTATATTCTCAGAAAATAATGGAATTTAAAATTAGAAGTAAATGAATGATACTTGAAAAATCTCACAATATTTATAAATTAAACAACACAATACTAAATAACATATGGGCCAAAAAAAGTCTCAAGTGAAATTTTAAAATATTTTTATCTAAATGAATATGAAACTAAATGAATATAAAAATAACGTATGAAGATGTGTGAGCTATGGTGAAAGCAGTGCTTAGAAAGAAGTTTGTAGCATGACATGCATATTTAGAAAAGAAATCTCTATAATCTGTATCTTAAGCTTGCACCTTAGATAACTAGAGAAAGAAGATCAATTTAAAGCAAGTATAAATAAAATAATAAACATTAGAGTAGAAATCAATAAAATTGAAGACAGTAAAATATTACAGAAAAATCAAAGAAACCAAAGGCTAATTGTTTATGAAGTCTTGATAAACCTCTCCCATGCTAACCAGGAAAATAGGAGAGGATATAAAATGCCAAAATCAGAAATAAAAGTGAGATCATTACTACTGATCCCAACAGACATATATAGAACTTTCATTTATGATGATGTGGAGTCTACCCTGCTTTTAGTTTTACCATTCCTTGGGCACATAAAGATGGACTGACACTAAGAAAGATGAGGTTAACAGTTTCCTTTTGTTGTAGTACTAATCAACTGGGAAAATGAGTACAATTATTTATTGAAAATAGAAAGATGATATTAAATAACAAAAAAATCAAGAAAAGTTCAGGAAAAGTATTAAGTACAATTCAGATTGTATCAAAATTAATTAGCTTATTTAATAAGCATTTGTTGAGTACTTGCTATATGTCTGGCACCATTAGAATTGCTTTGGGTGTAGCAGAGAACAAAATATTCAAACATTTCTGCACCCATGGACTTTCCATTACAAGGAAGAAAAGAGATCAATAATAAGAAAACTGTATATGTTAGTACTTGACTGCTGTGAAAAATGAAAGCACTGAGAAAAAAAAGAATAACTGTAGCTACAGACTATGGTGATACATAGGGTGGTCAAGGTCAGTCTTATCTAAGGGTGATATTTCACTGAAAACAGAAGGTCTTGAGGGATAAAATAATACAGATATCAGGGAGAAGATCATTTCTAGCAGACATATAGGGGAGAGACACTATAATGGGAACCTATTAGGAAAGTCAAGGAGTTCAATGTGGCTGAAGCACACAGTGAGAGAAGTAAGAAATTAGATCAAATATGTAACAAGGGATCAGATCAAATAGATCCTTATAGGACCTTGTAAGATTTTGATTTTTCTTTGAATGAAAGGAAAGTCCATTGAATCGGTTGTGGGAAGATGATTTAATAAAATATTGCTTCAAAGGGATTATCCTGGCTACTCAAACTATACAGAGGTGAGGGTAGATTTGGGGAGTTCTGATAGAAGGTTATTTCCAACACTTTGGCCTGAGCAACTAGAAGGATGGTGTCGCTAACAACTGAGATAAAGTCGGCTTTGGGCGGAACAAATCTTATTGGGCATTTCTTCTAAGTCTCTTTTGCTAGTTCTACCTTTTTATTTTTTCTAATGTCTACCTTATAATTTATCATAAAGCATTTATCTTCTCCCTCTTTCTTCCTTGGTTAGCTTATCTAGATTCACAATTTCAAAATACCATCTATGGGTTGACAGTGTCCTCAAAATGAAATTTTCAGTCAAAGGGAAAATATAAGGTGTGTAATTATCAACATGCTGAATTTAAGAAGCCTATTAAAAAATTAAAAAGCATTGAGAACCGCCCAGGCAACTTGGCGAGACCTCGTCTCTACAATAAAATAAAAAAAACTTAGCCGGGTGTGGTAATGCCCGCCTGTAGTTCCCGCTACTTGGAAGACTGAGGCGGAAGGATCGCCGGAGCCCAGTGGGTCAAGGTTGTGGTGGCCAGAAGCGTGCCACTGCCCTCCAGTCTGGGCGACAGAGTGGGACTCCGACTCAAAAAAAAAAATTTAAAAAGCAATTTTGTCTCTTTTTTTTTTGTCTTGAAAGTATAAATAATTATTGATAAGATTGCCTTAAAAAATAAAGTCTACTCAGCATCCAAGTGGAGATGTAGGGTAGGTAGTTGGATAAATGAGTTTAGAACTGGAGAAAGTGGTCTGGGTAAGAAATTTAAATTGGGTATTGTCAGCCCATAGAAGGTATTTTACAATCATGTTTCTAGATGAGATAATCAAGCAAGAGAGGTGAAAGATCAAAGCCTTATGATATTTTTTGAGGTATCACTATGGACTCATGATTTTTGTAAATCCATATGTAATAATCCTATATATATGTATGCATACACACACACACACACATACACATGTATGTATAGCATGCTAATCTACGGGGATGCCAAAAAAAGTATGCACATTTTAAGTATGATGGTTGTTCAAAAGATGGCATTTATCAAATGAATGCTAGCATCACCATGCAATAGGCAGGACAGTCAAAGAAAATGGTGTAAGCAGTGTTGAGTGAACATCATACTACACATTGCTAGTGCAATTTGATTCAACTTTGAAAATTAATACATAGGTAACATCTCTTAAAATGTGTATATGTTTTTGGCACCCCGTGTATAATTATGTAACCATAATGATTATTTCTGAAGTCATTACAATAAAATCAGTACATGAAGATGCATTGTTAAACTTCACACAGAAGGATAAAGTGATGAAACAAATAAATTCCAAAAAGAAAAATAATACGGGAATTTTCAACACAGATCACTGAAAGATCAAATATTTACTTGTAAGATAAAACTAAAGATATATATCAAAAGACAAAATACGCAGCTTAGAGTCTTTGGAGAAAACTTGACATTTGAGGAGAAAAAAGCAATTCAAAAACTCATACTGCAAACATACAAATTTTATCTAGAAACATATCCATGATAACATGTTAAATATTAAAATAATTTGCAAAAATACACAAAGATACATACACAAAATGATTCTGTTATTATAAAGAGAATCAACAAGAAAATTTCTAAAAATTCTTCTGTGTTACAGAAACATTTAATGTACATCCACAAGACTTGCACAAATGCATTACCAGAAGCCATGTAGCACATATTTTTACAAATTTTGCAAAGAAAAGATTATGTTATTGAAAAGTATCAAGAAAATGCACATTAGGTAAGCAAGTACAAAAATGCAAGATCTGAATGTATAGAACTACAGAATCAAATAAAAGAAATGGAACGCTATGATGAACAAAGTAACATAGAAGAGAATATTCAAAAGGTTCAGTCTTTGTGGGCTTCAGTGAACGAAACACTCATGGTTTTGGAAAAAGAGAGAGAAGTTGTTAGTTCAGTTCTTAGTCTTGTTAACCAATATGCTTTAGATGGAACTAATGTTGTTATTAATATTCCAAGGCAGTTATGTGACAAAATTCAGAAAAAAATAGGTCACTTGCACATAGGAAATGTTTATGAGACTGGAAAATTGAACCTCTTAACAGATATTGTTATTAAATGAAGCCTTGAAAATAATGAAATATGAACATTATCAGGCTGATCAAGCAAGATGGACAGTAGATTTTCACTACCTTGAAGAAGAGAAAAAATTTCAGAGGGAAAGATGATCAGATCTGAAGAATATGAGGCATAGAATAAAAGAAGATCTTACGACTATAAGACATTCTATTGTTGAAAAACAAGGAGAATGGCATAAGAAGTGGGAAGAATTTCTTGGTTTGTCTCCTTTCAGTCTAGTTGAAGCCTGGACTCCAGCTGTGGATCTATTACCATCTATGTCTCCTCTTTCATTTGATCCTGCCTCAGAAGAAGCATATGCGAAGAGTATTCTTGTTCAGTATCCTGTTTCTCTTCCAGATACACCTAAGTAACATAACCAAGAAAATGGCTGCAGAGGAGACTGATAATTTGGGAGCTGTCCATGATACAGCCAACAGCTCTGCCTCTTTTGCTGATACAGCCAGCTTCATCCTCAAATAGAAATAGTGTTATGCTACTTGGAAAGTCACAAAGATGACACTTCCCAAAGACAAAAATGAGACCGTTTCTAAGACAATACATGAATTTGAAATAGAAGACTCTCCATTATCAGATATTGCAAAGACTACAGAGAATAGCAGAGATGGAGGGTCTCTGCCAGCCAAAAAAAGTGATCCATTCCAAAAAGAGCAAGATTATCTGGCAGAACAGGTTGTCAGGGTTGTTTTATCTGATTCACCCCAGGTCTCTGAAAGAAAAGAAGGAAAATTAGAGAAACTTATTGACTATCTAGGTTCTAACACTTTCTTAACAAGGAACCGAATTCCTTGTACTCCACAAAGCTTGAGTAAGTTAAAAATGCTTTCCTTTTCTTTTTTTTCTTAGACATTACTATTATTCAAACCATGGCCTGACAGAGTTGGCAATGGCTTTGTACTTATTCTAATGTAAGGTACTTTTATTGACATAGTTCCTTTTTTTTCCTTTTAGATATGTGGGGTACAATTCAGGATTAGGTATACAAACGTTTGTTGATGAGGTGTGCCTCCCCCCTCCCCTGGAAGTTTCCTGTTGGTTTCAGTTCCTTTCTTATACTGTTATGGTGGTTGTTCAGGCTCTGCATGTGGTGCTCGATTCTTTATTTCTGTGATGGATCACTCAGTATTGTGACCTTTAGGTCCATCCAAGTTGCTACGCGGCTCATGATTTTATCCCTCTTTATGGCTGCATAGTGTTGTCATGTCTATGTGCTGCATTTTTTTCATCCAGTCCTATTGAAGTATTTTCAGAGTGGGAACTGCCACTTACATAGCAGTCTTTAGCAATATTGTGTGCCTTCAGCATACAGTTATAATCAGTCCTGATAACATACAACTTTGTTTTTGTTGTTTTACATAGCTTTTTTTCTGGGAAGGTTTTATTTGATCAATAAAATAAAGTCCTCTGCCTCCAGATTAGAGCTGTGATCCACATTTAGAGAATACAGAGGCCATATTCTCAATCACCAACAGGAATCATCAGCCACAAACAGTGTGTGCATAGGCTTTACCCCTTGAAACAGCTCAAAGTGCGTAATAGGTTTTCTCCTGTAACCTATAGTTTGTGTAGGAAAAGTTCTGATGTTGCTGTCCTGATGTAGGCAGATCGTCCTGGTTGATTGCTAGATATAATTTCATTCTTTTTTTGAAAATAAAGATGTGGGGTACAATTCAGGGTTAGGTATACAAACGTTGATTATGAAGGTGCCCTTGTTGAAAACATATGACCCTCCCTCCCCTAGCAGTTTCCCTCAGCTGTCAATCCCACCCCCCATTCTCCTGATAGTTTCCCACTACTGCCAATCAATATCTTACAGTATTATAATTGTTCAAGGTCTGCTTATGAGTGAGAATATGTGGTTTCATGGCAGCCCAGAGATTTTGGTAAGATGTTACTTCACTTTAATTTGTTTCCAGGAGTCTTCTAATTTATGCATTGATTTCAGTGCTATCCAGTAGTTATTCAGCATCATTCTGTTTAGTGTCCATGTCTTTGTGGGCTTTGGAGAAATGTTGTTGATGTTGATATTTATTTTTATTCCACTGTGGTCTGAGAAGGTGCATGGCAACATTTCAATGTTATGGAATTTAGTTTATGCTTGATTTATGGAGAAGGATGCGATCAATCTTGGAGTATGTTCCATGTGGTGATGAGTAGAATGTATATTCTGTGGTTGATGGGTGGAATAATCTGTAGGTATCTACTATGTCCACTTGGTCAAGTGTCAAGTTTAGGTTCTGGATCTCCTTGCTGATTTTTTGCCTCAATGATCTATCTAGGGCTGTTTGTGCAGTATTCAAGTCCCCTGCTACAATAGTGTTAGAGTCAATATCTTTTTTAGTTTACTTAGTAGTTGCTTTATAAATGCTGGTGCTCCTGTGTTGAGTGCATATATTTTAGGATGGACAATTCTTGTTCATGGATTGAACCTTTTATCATTATGTAGTGTCCCTTTGCACCTTTTAAAATTTTTGATAGCTTAAAGGTTGTTTTTCCTGATATTAAGATCACAACTCCTGCCTTCTTTTGTGATCCATTTGCCTAGAAAATTATTTTACATCCTTTGATTTTGAGTCTTCATACATCCCTTGAATTGAGTTTCCTGGATGCAGGAAATAATTGGGTCATGGTTTCTTTTTTCTTTTTTTTTTTTTTTTTTTTTTGAGTTGGAGTCTCACTCTGTCACCCAGGCTGGAGTGCAGTGGCCACTCCCGGCCACCGCAGCCTCGACCTGCTGGGCTCTGGTGATCCTTCTACCTCAGCCTTCCAAGTAGCTGGAACTACAGGCGCATGCTACCATGCCCGGCTAATTTTTTGATTTACTGTAGAGATGAGGTCTCGCTTGCCCAGGTGGGTCTCGAACCCGCGGGTTCAGGCAATCCACTCACCTCAGCCTCCCAAGGCGCGGGATTACAGGCTAAGCCCCCAAGCCCAGCTTGGGTCATGGTTTCTTATCCGGTTTACCATTCTGTGTCTTTTCAGTGGTGCATTTAGTCCATTCACATTCTGGCTGATTATTGAAATGTGACTGTGTATCCATGTCATGAGGTTCTTATGGTTTTCTCTTTTGGCTTTGAGGTTGATGTATGTGCGTGTTTTCAAGTTTCTTGTTGTGCTGTATTCTGTTGGTTTTATGCTCTACTGTTCTCTTGGGAAGTGTGTGATCATTTTTTTTCTTTTTTCTGTGCTTAATACCTTTTGAACTATCTTCTGTATAGCTGGTCTGGAAGCTGCATAATCTCTTAGGAATTGGATGTCTGGGAAGGATTTTAATTCTCCATCACTGATAAAGCTGAGCTTGGCTGGATAGGAAATTCTTGGTTGAAATTGTTTATCTTTGAGGACTTTGAACATAGGACTCCAGTCCTTTCTTGCTTGCAGTGTTTCTGCTGATAGGTCTGCTGTTATTCTAATTGGTTTTCACCAGTAGGTAGTCTGACCTTTCTCTCTTGCTGCCTTTAGGATTTTTTCTTTCGTGCTTAATTTGTGTAGGTGAATTTCTATGTGTCTATGGGTTGGCCTTCTCATTTGACCCTGCAAAGGTTCTCTGTATCTCTTGTGCTTGGCTGGTCACATCTCTGGTGAGATGGGGAGAGCTTTCTTGGACTACCCACTGGAATACTTGCTCCAAGTTGTTCTCCATATCTCTTTCTTCTTCTGGGATACCAATCAGGCATAGGTTTGGCCTCTTGATAAAATAGCACATCTCTTGTAGGCTTTGTTCTTTCTTTCTGAGTCTTCTATGTTTTTTACAGATTGGGTTAATTCCATGTTCTGGTCTTCAAGTTCTGAGATTCTTTCTTTAGCTAGATTAGTTCTGCATTCCATGCTTGTCATCTTATTTATTTCCTGGATGAATTTATTATTGCCAAAATCTCTGTTACAAGTTCTTTCAGTTTTACAACTTGTGTTTCTTGAGTCTTATTCACTCTTTCCATCCATTCCCTAATCCTTGTCATATTCTGGGGCCAGTAGTTGGTGACTTCCATTGTTTGGACACCAAGGTCTGATTTTTCAGTTTTGTCTTTGGTACACTTGAAATTGCCTGACATCTTCCTTTGGTTTTTCCTCATTGGTGACAGATCTCTTGCTTTTCTCTTTAGTTCTGTTATTCAGTGTCAGTGGGAGAGGCTTTTCCTTCTGATGTTTGCTCAGTTCTCGATTCTTCCCTGATTCAGGCTCTGGGTTTGCTCTATTTTGAAATAGGACGGTGGATGGGAAATTTTGCTATCCCTTATAGTTTTTGAAATTTGAATAAAGCAGGGGATAGGGTGCTAGGATTCAGAAACTACTTGAAAATTACAATGTTCACTTATTGTGATATGTGTTCCCTGAGATCCACTGCCCACCATCACTCTACATGATGAGGGAAAGCAGAAACCAATGCAAAAAACACTTGAACACACACACACAGACATACACACACACTCCAAAACAAACTGGAATAACAACAAAGTGTAACAAACAACAAAAAAACCCCAAGAAAACTATACACACACACACCTAGCACACTGTGAATAGAAAAGAAAAACAGAAAAACTGGAGGAAAAAAATATGAAATTCAGGTCAAACCCTCACACATATATTGACACACACCTTAAGCTAAAAAAAATGAAAACAAAAAACCCCACAAGAACAAAAGAGCAAAAACAAACCAACAGCAACCACAAACTTGAAAGATGAAGACTCAATCATTCATATACACAGAAAACAACAAATAAAAGAAGAAAAAGAAAAAAAAATTGGGGAGGATGGACATCAAACCCTCACATACACATTCATGAACAAAGGAAAAATATTTTTAAAACAGATGAACAGGCAAAATTTTTTTTTTTTAATTAAAAAGGTAAAAAAATTTTAAAAACCTGCCCTCTTGTGGCAGGTTTTGCATTTGTTCCTCTAATCTGGTTTCTCCTGCAAAGCCACCTCTTTCACTCCTCCTCAGTGTCTCGAGCAGGGAAGGAGGAGGGGCAGTGAAGGTGGGTGTGGCTCCAGTCCACACCTCCCACTCTTCTATGGTCAGAGCAATCTCCTCCAATGGGAAGGTGTGGGGCTGTCTCTTCCCCAGGTGTGTACTCACTGGGGGTGCCCCAGCCAGGCCTATCCTGGAATGGAGTTCTCCTATTATGACTGACATCTAGGCTCCACCTGGGTTTGTCCTTCTCAGTCGTGGTCCAGCTACGTGGGTCTGATGTTCAGAGGATTGCTGGGGAGGAGGGGATTTGGGTCAATTTCACACTCACTACTGATCTCTTTGAAGTGTTTCTCATCCTTTTCTGGTAATACTTTCTCACACAGCTGGATCAGTGTAGGGGGTGGGGTGCCTGAGACTCAGCACTTATCAGGTCCTTCCAAAGTTTGTGCTTTCAGGATATACCTTCTGGGTCACAATCAATCCCTGAGTAGTTGACCCACCAGTCACAGACATCAGGTCTGTTGCTCCATGGTGAGCAAGTCGGAGCACTTTCCTGCTCTGCCTTCAAGATGGTGGTGGGGTGCCTCTCCTGTCCTCTTCTGTGGGACTTTGCCTTTGGACTCCCTCCACAGTCCCTGCTGCCAGTGCCCCGCCAGGTGCTGAAATGATAAGGCAAAGCCTGGAGCCAGCAGAATCTTCAGCAGTGGTGAGGCAGAGCCTGGGGCGGTTGTCTCTTCCCATCGCTTATTCACAGGAAAACTTTTGTCCATTAAAAAAATGACACTCTGCTTCTGTGACCTGAGAAGAGCCAGGGACCAAGCAGAGAAGCTTTAGCACCAGCTCTTGCACCAGTGCCCTGGCTACTTGCTCATGTATCCCCACTTAGTCAGTCTCTCCCAGCATTTTCTTCCCAGGAAGGGTTTTGTTGATTTTTAAAAAAAAAAGTGGCACTCAGCTTCTGCATCCTGGAAATCGCCAGGGTCCAAGACCAGCAGCTACGGCACCGATCACTGCACCAGGAGAGCACTGGCTACTAGCTCCCCAGCCCTCCCAGTCAGCCAGTCACACACTCACCAGCATATACACAAAATTTTCCATACATTCACTCATTCACACCAGGACTCATATAGTCTGACTGGCTCAGCCACCATCTTCTTGACCCACCAAAATTTCATTCTTGCTGATTTAATTCCGATTGAACTGAGCCACAGTGTAGATTGGTGGTCAGCAAACTACAGCCTGTGAGCCAAATTTGGACTCACCTTGTGTGTTTTGGAAAGAAAATTGTATTGAGCTCAAGGGTGCTCAGATATTGACATTGTTTATGGCTACTTTCATGCTATAATGGCAGAGTTGAGTACTTGGGACAGAATGGATGGCTTGCACAGCCTATCTAGTCCTTCACAAAAAAAAAAAGCTTGCCAAATCCAGGCCTAAATGGACAAGACAATATCTTTTTATTTTTAATTTTATTTTACCTTAGAGACAGGATCTTGCTCTGTTGCCTGGGCTGGAGTGCAGTGGTGCAATCATAGCCTATTGCAGCCTTGAGCTCATGGGCTCAAGTAATTTTTAAACTTCAATCTCTAAAGTAGCTAGGATACAGCTATACACCACCACATCCCACTTATTACATTTTTTTTTTGTAGAGATGGGATCTCACTGTGATGCCTAGGCTGGTCTTCAATGAAAATGTCATTTTAATACTTGCAATTCATATATGTTGTGTAAAAGGAGGCATTATTTCAAGAACAGCTTTTGTTACACATGTTTGATCAGTTGGAGATGGAGTTCTTTGATGTGGTTGGGTCTTGTTATGTTGTGGAGTCCTGTCATCCAACCAGCATATTTATACTTATGGAACACATACTGAGTCAGTTTTATCTTCAGCACTGAAAATGATTAACTTCAAAAAAAAATAAAGAAAATTTTTACATACTTACATAAGAATAAATTTCATGCATGTGTGTAGGTATTTGCACAACTGTGTGCTAGTTTGTCTGAGCATGGAGAAGGATATTCAAAGATACATACCAGTTGGTTAACATTGGGTATGCTGGAGCAACTATAGTGGTTCATAATAATGGGAAAGTTTTGAGCAGAATAATAGAGAAGCATCATTACTTATCAGTATTTATTTTTCTGTTATTTTTCTAGCAACAATTACCATTTATTCCTGTTAAAATAAAATTAAATGATATATGATTAAATGATTAAAATGTCAGATTATCAATTTGTGACCTTACAGAAAGTATTCAATCTCTTCCACCTCGACTGTACTGTCATACAACAATGAAATCACTAAATAAAAACAACGGCAGTCTGCATTTGTTCATCATTTAAAAAGGCTCAGATACTGCTACATGAAGTTACATGCCTTGTCTGATTTTATGTTCCCCACAATATGTAATGGAAACTACAGTTATGATAGAGTTGTCAAAAAGATAATACTTATATACATCATGTAAACTGATAATCAGAATATAAGGACAGAACACGCAGCATCATGAAAATGCTTAGAGCATAACATTACATGGTAATGTTACATGCTTCTATAGGGCCTACATATTCACTAGGTAGGAGGAAAATATGAGGAATTATTCTCCTTTATCTTTGTTTACCAAATTTTCTCTATCCTCCCACAATGAATCAACTGAACTATTGAGTTTAGATTTTATGAATAGGCATTATAGTATATGCTAAATAGGTTACTTAAAAAACTAACAGTTTAGCTATAAAACCCAGACCCATAGGAAGGGGTTGCCTGTGCAAAAAAGATGATTCAGTAACAAAAGCAAATCTTCTGTCTGATTTGTTCTATATGGAAAAATGTACCACATACTGAATATAATTAATACAAATGTGAGTTGTGTTCAACACTGCAAGGCTTAAAACACATAGATGATGTTATAATTATTTACCCACAAAATGCTAGAAAATCATTACAAAAATAAACTACAAGGTAGTTCAGAAAAGTGGGTAGACAAAAGATATATCAAAAAAGTTTTTAGATTCCCTATATACTAGTAATTATTTTGGAAAAGTCAATAGGGAAGCCAACATTGAAAAAAGCTAAATTGCTCAGAAATCTAAAAAGAAAAATAAAGGTCAAGTGTACAGAGACAGAGAATACTACAATGGTGAGCAGTGGTGGAGGGAAGAGGGAGGAGATGGGGAGATATGGGTCAAAGGATACAAAACAGCAGGTATGTAGAATGTAAAAGTCTGGAGACCTGACGAACAACATGAGGACTACAATTAGTAAAACTGTATTAGATTAGGAATTTTTGTTAACTAAGTAGATTTTAGCTGCTCTTGTCTAAAAAGGTAACTATGTGAGATGAATAATATGTTTGCTACACTACAGTAGTCATTTTACTATCTATATGTATGCCATAGCATCCTGTATTAAACTGCAATATACACAATAAAATTTACTTCAAAAGAGAAATGTATGTATCATGAGTTCTTAAAAACCTATGTAAATTTAGGTGAAAAATAGTCATTTTCCTAAAATAATAAATCTAGGAGAAAATGGGTTGATTTTTGAATACTTAATTTTAATGTATAAATTAAAATTTCTAAGTGGCTTTACTGGACATTTAAAAAAAGTTATTTGACAAAATAGCATTGGCAGGAATATGGATAGAGTTAATCAAGACAAACAACTGCAAAACCAATAAGAAAAAATATCTTTTATATCAGGTAGGGAATGATATAGCAATGCTGCAATAAATAAAAAGGAGGTGACTCTGGCTCAAAGTTCCCAGAGAGAAGAGAAAAAAGAGAGAAGTATCAATCACTGGGAGAGAGTACCAATACAGTAATATATAAAACACTACACAATGAAATGTGTTTATTCACCAGGTAAATTAGCATTGATTAAGGAATATATTATGAAAGGTATATGTTGGTGAGGTTTGATAATTATTTTTTTATTATACAAGTTTTCATATTTTATTAGGTATTGTGAGAAAGAATCACACTTAAAAATATAAGAAATGTGAATGTATACAAAATGTTTGTGTATTAATCTTAGAGCAGACATTGGACCTTAAATTACCACTTAATGCCCAAAATCCACACTTGTGCCTTCTGTAAAAATAATGTAATAATCACTGATGAAATTAAATGATGAGAAACAATGAAAAACGGAAAGAATTATTATTAAGTTTTACTTAATGGTTACAGATCAAGCAGAGTGCTTGGTAACTACATGAACTTTATCTCATAGTTGTTATAAATATTTACCACTTATAAAATCAAGGAAACTACTAAAAATTGAGAACTACTAGTAAAATACTTCAGTAAGAAAGGCAGTGGAAAACACTGGGTCGATTTCTAAAAGATCTAAAAATCCACCTTCCATATGACCCTGCAATCCCCCTTCTGGGAATATACGTGGAGGAACTGAAGTCACTGTAAAAAAGATACCTCTTAATATTTATTGCAGCATTATTCACAACAGCAAAATCATGGAACCAACCATGCTATCCATCAAAAGTGGACTGGATAAAGAAAATGTGGTACATTTGCACAATGGAGTATTATGCAGCCATAAAAACAAAATTATGAACTTCACAGTGACTTAAATGGATTTAGACGCGATAATACTTAGTGACTTATCACAAAAACAAAGATCCAAGTACTACATGTACTCACTCATAAGCAGACCCTGAACATTTATCATAATACTATAAGAAAGGCATTGGCAGTATTGGGACACTGCCAGGAGAGTGGGGGGGGGCATATAACATCAATAAAAGTATCCAAACTTTACCTGTACAATGGCCACTTATGTACCTAACCGTGAATTGTACCCCACATCTTTAAAATAAAAAATAAGGGGGAAAAAAGTGCAGTGCACAGAAAAAAAAAACACATTATTGTTATATCAAAGGCACAAATATGCATTTCTGTGGAGTAGAAGGGAAACTAAGAGGACATATGGAAAGAATGTTTCTAGTAAAAATTAAGCTTCAAAAGCGAGGTTTACCTTTCTGGGTTTCCTTCTTCCAGATCTTATTTCCATAGTATATCTCCGCCTTGTTAGACTTTTCTATGCTTGTTTAGTTTAGTTTTGGTTTTATTTGACAACAGTATTTGGTCTCATTAGGAATGAGGGTCTGGGGAAGACAGCAAGATAGTGATGGAACTGGTGGGAGTGTGAGAATCTCTGCAAGGGCGATTGCCCATAAAGACAGTCTGCAGAAGTGGGTGTCTGCAGGTGGGTGAGTGAAAGTTTGTCTGAGGGGAGACTCAGGACAAAGTATTCGGGGATCCCCTCCAGATGCTATAACCCACTGCTACCCTGAGATCATAGCCCCCAGGGCACAGGATCATCTGCCATTCTCAGGGTTCTTTTGGGAGGAGGCAGCAGAGATCAGCTGCTCCTCAGAACCTGGCACCTGGCCCACACCATCACCTGTGGGAGTGGGCGGGCACTGGCATTGGGAACAGTGAAGAAGGCATGGGAGGAAATCTGGAGCTGAGCCCCACTGCCCACAAAGAGATACTAAACAATACTGTTTCCTCTGTCCTGGGACTAGGCAGAGACCTGCGTTGGCCTTCCCAGCTCTGTTCTGCCTCCAACCTAAGACCCAGAGGCAATCTCCACAACCCTCTGGGATAGACCACTGCCAGCCCAGAAAGGAAACTTCAGGAGTGGACATGTAGAGAGAGAGACACCCCACCCCCATGCTGGACCAGGCATGGACAAATCTGATCTGAGTAGTGTGGACTTGGCAGCAGCAGTATGAGCAGAGGACAAGATGGGTGAGTCTGGATCTGATTCACTCCTCCCACAGCAGTCTGTGGAGCATCTGACCCAAGCTAAGTGCAACCCAATCATCCTGCATTGAAAGGAGAGGGGAGGGGCAAGAGACTGGAGTTTGCTCCTTACTATGGTGGCAGCACTTGGGAAAGGAACCTGAAGTTCCAGAAAGGGAAACAGAGGGAGATCTTTTTTTCTTTCTTTCTGTTTTCGCTTCTGTTTTTTCACTTGTATTGTTTTTGTTGTTTAGTTTTTCTGTTGGCATAGGGGTATTTTTCAGGGGGAGTACATCATCAGGTTTTTTTTTAGTATATATGTTTGCTTGTATGTTTTGGGGTTTTTTGTTCCTTTATTTGTTAGTTGGTGTGCGCCCGTCCCTTTTCCTTCTTTTTCTTTCTCCTCATCTTATTTTTTGTCTCCCTTCTTCCTTTTTCTTATCTCATTTTGCTTTCAGGGGGCATACATACACCCCTACCACATGGACAGATTGTAAGGTAGTGGGAAGTGGGTTCCAGGGGGCCCACACACCTGTAGGTAGATACTGTAATCTGCAGACAGCTTCTCAACCACAGATCCCCTAATCACACCTTAATCAAATCTGAAAATTGCAACAACCCCCTCCCCCCCATTCACAGTCTGGCTTCAAAATTGAGCAAATCCAGAGGATCTGTATAAGGAAGAGTAAGGGATTGAGCAAACAGTAGTGAAAGCTATCCCTCCCATTACTGAGCAACAAAATTAAAGAAGGGGAGAAAGGGGAGGAAAACCATCACAAAT
Source organism: Tarsius wallacei (assembly GCA_963574415.1). Classification (NCBI taxonomy): domain Eukaryota; kingdom Metazoa; phylum Chordata; class Mammalia; order Primates; family Tarsiidae; genus Tarsius; species Tarsius wallacei. The sequence continues at coordinate 40,616 of CAUYQG010299069.1, forward strand.
GACGACGAACCAAAGGAAAACCACGGATCCCATCCAGACTCCTGGGAAGACAGCACCTGAGAATACAGACTCCAGAACTCAAACAACGAAAAGTTCCAAGTGACTGGTCTTAAACCACAAACCCAGATATCAAGATATTAATAGAGAGAATAAATAGAAATGAGGAGAGATAAGAGGAAAGAATGAAGGAGTTGATAACCAAAATGGCAATAAGGAATACGGTAAACAAAATAACAAACTAACAAGCATGGAAAGCAGAATTAACCAGACAGAAGAAAGAATCTCAAAACTTGAGGACAAAAATTTGGAACTACCCTAAACTTAAAAACATAGAAAAGAAAATTACAAAGACAGAAAAAAAGCCTCCAAGATGTGCAGTTATATTAAGTGGCATAACCTATGCTTAATTGGCATTCCTGTAGCAAACAGAGAGAAAGAGACCACCCTGAAACAAAAATTCCATGAAATTATACAAGACTTTTCAAATGCAAGAGATTCAGAGAACCCCTGAAAGATATCAGATGAGAATATCAACTCTTAGACACATAGCAATTAGCTTACGGAAAGTAGGTATAAAAGAAAAAAATCCTAAAGGCAACAAGAGAGAAAGGTCAGACTACCTCCAGGGAAGATCAATTAGAACAGCAGGAGGCTTATTTACAGAAACACTACATGCTAGAAGAGACTGGAGCAAAATCTTCAAAGTTCTCAAAGATAAACAATTCCAACCAAAAATTTCCTATTCAGCTGAGCTAAGCTTTATCAGCAATGGAGATTTCAAATCCTTCCCAGACATTCAATCCCTAAGACTTTATGCTGCCTCCAGATCAGCTCTACAAGAAATACTTAATAAAGTATTAAACACAGAAGAAGGAATATAAAGAATTACCATGCTCTTCCCAAGAATGCAGGAAAAAGATTGAAAACACATATATATTAACTCCAAAATCAAAAGAAGACCAACAAACATATAAACAAATAAACAACCTCTATAACAACCTCATATCAAAGATAAACTCTCATATCTCAATAATTAGCCTGAATCTGAATGGACTAAATACATCACTGAAGAGACATGGAATGGCAAACTGGATTTAAAAAATGATGCAACAATATGCTGTCTCCAGGAGACTCATCTCAACAGAACGGACAATCACAGACTCAAAGTAAGACGATAGAAAACAAATTTTAAGGTGAACAAAACACAAAAGAAAGTAGGACTTACGCTCTTAATATCAGACAAAATATCCTCTAAAAGTATCAAAATTTTGAAAAGATTTGGAAGGTAACTACATAATGATAAGTGTTCAATCCATCAACAAGAAATATCCATCTTAAACATAAATGCATCCAACATAGGATCACCAACTTTTATAAAGTAGCTTCTAGGTAAACTAAGAAAGATATTGACTCTAACACTATCATAGCTAGGAACTTAATACTCCACTAACAAACCTAGATAGATCATTGAGGCAAAAAATCAACAAGGAGATCCAGTACCTCAACTTGATGCTTAACCAAAAGGACTTAACAGATATCTACAGAAGGCTCTACCCAACAACCACAGAATATACATTCTACTCATCACCACATGGAATGTACTCCAAGATTGACCACATCCTCGGCCATAAATTAAGCATAAACAAATTTTATAAGATCAAAATACTGCCATGCACCTCAGACCACAATGGAATAAAAATAAATACCAACACCAACAAAGTTCCCCCAAAGCCCACAAAGAGACGGACACTAAAAAAACATGATGATGAACAACTCCTGGGTCAATATGGAAATCAAAGCAGAAACTAAAAGATTTCTGTAAACAAATGAAAATAAAGATACATCTTACCAAAACCTCTGGGATGCCATAAAACCAGTACTGAGGGAGGAATTCAGTTCTTTATGAACACACACCAAGAAAATGGAAAGATCACCAGTTAACAGCCTAACAAATCACCTTAGGGAGTTGGAAAGACAAGACCACCAAAACCCTAACTTCAGCAGAAGAATTCAGATGGCCAAAGTAAAAGCCCAAATACAGGATATAGAAGACAAAAGTATCAGAAAAAAATTCAACGAAACAAAAAGCTGGTTCTTTGAAAGGATAAACAAGATTTACAGAGTCCTGGTAAGACTGACCAAGAAAAAGCCCAAATAAATAAATAAAAAATGCCAAAGATCAAATCAGAATGAACACTGAAAAAATAAAAATAAAAAAAAATTATCAGCACACTTGTATGGAAACAAGCCTAAATGAGATGGAGGACTTTCTGATATCATACAACCTCCCAAGGTTGAAACAAGAAGAAATTGAGACATTAAATATACCAATAACAACCGAGAAAATTGACTCCATCATAATAAAACTACCTAAAAGAAAGAAAAATACCTGGACCAGATGGCTTTCAAGCAGAGTTCTACAAAACATACAAGCAGGAGCTGTTACTAATCCTTCTGAAAGTATTCCAGGCAATTGAGAAAAATAAAACTCTCCCCAAATCATTTTATGAAGCTAAAATCACACTGATACCCAAACCGAGTAAATATACAACAAAGAAAGAGAACTACAGGCCAATATCCCTGATGAACATAGATGCAAAAATACTCAACAAGATTCTAGCAAATTGGATCCAATGACACATCTCAAAAATCATCCACCATGACCAAGTAGGCTTCATCCCCAAGATGCAGGGTTGTTTCAACATCCATAAGACCATAAATGTAAGTAAATACATCAACAGATGCAAAAATAGGAATCACATGATTATATCATTAGATGCAGGAACAGCTTTTGATAAAATCCAACATCCCTTCTTGATTAAAAAAAAAACAAACCTTAAACACTTAGGCATATAGGGACCATACCTCAAAATAGTAAGAGCCATCAACCATAAAACCACAGACAATATATTGCTAAACAGATAGAGATTAAAAGCATTTCCCCTAAAAAATGGAACAAGTCAAGGTTGCCCACTCTCACCCCTCCTGTTCAACATAGTGTTGGCAGTCCTAGCTAGAGCAATCAGACAAGAGATAGAAATCAGTGGTATCCAAATAAGAAAAGAGTCAATATATCCCTCTTTGCTGATGATATAATTCTATACCTTGAAAACTCAAGAGAACTGGTCAGAAACCTTCTTGCACTGAAAAAGGACCTTGGCAAAGTCTCGGGGTACAAAATCAATGTGTAAAGACAACTGCATTCTTATACACCAACAAAAAACAGGCAGAGAACCAAACATAAAACACAATCCCATTAACAATACCAATTAAAAAAATGAAAATACCCTGTCATCTTCCTAACCAGAGAAGTGAAAACCTTTACAATGAAAACTACAAAACACTGCTCAAAGAAATCAAAGATGACACAAAGGAAGTGAAAAAATATTCCATGCTCATGGACTGGAAAAATTAACATTGTTAAGATGTCCATCCTACTCAAGGCAATCTACAGATATAATGCAATACCCATTGAATTATCAACACCATCTTTCTCAGACCTGGAAATGACAATTCAGAAATTCATACAGAAACATAAATGACACAGATAGCCAAAATGATCTTCAGTAAAAGAAACAAAACAGGTAGTATCACACTCCCTGACTTTAAAGTTTATGATAAGGCTACAATAATCAAAACAGGCTGGTATTGGTACAAGAGCAGGCATACTGACCAATGGAACAGGAGACTCCAGAAGCAAAATCCCAGTTTCTCAACCAACTCATCTTCGACAAACCCTGCACCAAAAACCACTGTGGAGAAGAGAACTTATTCAGCAACTGATGCTGGGAAAATTGGCTGACCACATGCAGAAGGTTGAAACAAGACCCCTACCTGCCACCATATGCAAAAATCAACTCTAAATGGATCCAAGATCTAAACATAAAACCTCAAACTATAAGAACCTTAGGAAATGCAAGAGACACCCTTATGGAAATTGGAACTGGCAACCAATTCCTGATCAAAACCCCAAATGCTCATGCCATAAGGGATAAGATACACAAGTAGGACCTCATCAAACTGAAAAGCTTCTGGAAAGCAAAATAAACCAACAAGAATGCTGGGAGACAGCTCATAGAATGGGAAAAAATATTTGCCAACTGTATTTCTGACAAAGGTCTAACATCTAGAATCTACAAGGAATTCAAACACGCCGAAAAGAAAAAAACAGTCACATTAAAAAGTGAGAAAAAGATATGAATAAACACTACTCAAAAGAAGGACATACAAGCAGCCAAAAGATACATGAAAAAATGCTCAGTCTCACTAACCATTAATGAAATGCAAATTAAATCCTCACTGACATACCACCTAACTCCAGTCAGGATGGCCATCATCAATAACTCAAAAACAACAGATGCTGGAGAGGATGCAGGGAAAAAGGAACACTTCTACACTGTTGGTGGGATTGTAAACCAGTACAACCTCTGTGGAAAACAGCATAGCGATTCCTAAAAGATCTAAAAATTAATCTTCCATACGATCCAGCAATTTCCCCTTCAGGTAATATACCCGGAGGAACTCATATCATTCTACAAAAAAGATACCTGTTCGTGCATGTTTACTGCAGCATGGTTCACAATAGCAAAAACATGGAACCAACTGTGCTGCCTATCGAAAGGGGACTGGATAAGAAATAAAATGATACACATACATGATGGAGTATTACACAGCCATAAAGAACAAAATTATGAACTTCACAGCAACTTGGACGGATTTGGAGTCTATCGTGCTCAGTGATCTATCACAGAAACAAAAAGCTGAGTACCACATGTTGTTACTCATAAGTGGACTCTGAACTATTAACATAATCCTATAAGAAAGGGATTGGCAGTAGCAGGACACTGCCAGAGGAGGGAAGTGGGGTGCACACTTCATCAATAGGGGTACCTGATCTCAAACCAGGCAAAGTGGGGACAAAAGTCAGGTCAAAACTTTACCCGTACAGTGACCATTTGTATACCCAATCCTGAATTGTACTCCCACATCTAAAAAAAAAAAGAAAGAAAGAAGCATAGACCCAAATCACCTAGTATGTGATCACCCACAAAAAAGACCTATTTAGTATTTTGGATGAATTATTCTCATTTAATTTTTACTACCAACTTATGATATATAAACTGTTATTAATTCTTTCTTAAATATTTAATAATGACTAAATATAACAAAAAATATTTTTATATTTTCCTTGAAAAGCAAACCAACAAATAAAAATTATTTTAACTGTATGAATGGATATAGTGTACATATACAAATAAATATGAGTGGATTTGTTTGACCGTAGGGAAGGGTGTGGAGGTCTATGTGTAGACATGCTTACCATGAGAACACTGGGGTACAAGGTACAATCATAAGGGAAATCAGTACCCTAATAATTTTTCTGAACCAAATTCTATACTATGTCTCTATCAACAATAACAAGATATTTAAAAAATAATGTAGTGTAAGGAAATATATGTTTAATAAATATCCAACAATCACTACTATTTAAATATTTTTCTTATAAAATTCACATAACATTATAGTCATCTTTTTTTTGTTGTTGTTGTTTTTGTTTTGTTTTGTTTTTTGAGTTGGAGTCTCACTCTGTCGCCCAGACTGGAGTGCAGTGGCCGCTCCCAGCCACCGTAGCCTCGACCTGCTGGACTCCGGCGATCCTTCCGCCTCAGCCTTCCAAGTAGCCGGAACTACAGGCACGCGCTACCACACCCAGCTACTTTTTGATTTATTGTAGAGATGAGGTCTCACCAAGTTGCCCAAGCGGGTCTCGAACCCGCGGGCTCAGGCAATCCACTCACCTCAGCCTCCCAAGGTGCAGGATTACAGGCTGAGCCACCGAGTCTGGCTATATTCATCATTTCAACTATTTTAAAGTGTAGAATTTAGTGGTATTTCGTACACTTAATATTGTACAACCATCATTATTATCTAGTTCCAAAATGTTTTTTATCATCCCAAAAGAAAATCCCATACATTTAGGTGGTCATTCTTCATGTTCCCATCCCCACAGCCTCGGAAAACTACACATTTTTTCTCTATGGATTTGCCTATTCTGGATATTAAGCATAAATGGAATCATACAATATGTGACCTTTTGTGTCTAGCTTCTTTCATTTAGCATATCTGTTTTCTAGGTTCCTCAGTGGTGTATCATGTGTCAGTAGTTTATTCTTCTTCTTTGTAGCTAAATAATATTCCACTGTACCTGTATACCACACATGGTTTATCTATTGATTGAGTTTATGGGCACTTGGGTTGTTGTTTCCACCTTTTAGCTATTGTGGATAGTGCTGCTATAAACATTCATGGACAAGCTTTTATTCAAATCACTATTTTCAACTGGAAGACTATACACCTAGAAGAAAAATACTGGGTCATATCCTATTGAGGAATTACCAAATTATTTCTCACAGCACCTGTACCATTTAAAAGTCCCACCACAAAGCAAAAGGACTCCAATTTTCCCACATTCTTACCAACACCATCTTAGTAGGTGTGAAGTGATATCTCCTCGTAATTTTGATTTGCATTTCTAATGACTACTAATGCTGAGCATCTTTTCAGGGTGCTCATTTGTCAGTTGTAAATCTTCACTGGAGAAATGTCTATTCAAGTACTTTATCCATGGAACTTCTAGTAAAACTAGTACATGCCTCAGGTTTTCAGTTGGAACCTAAAAGGGTTAGTCCTGAAGAGTAAGGGTAAGCTGGAAATACAGTACTCTAGACAAGACTGAAGCCCAAATTTGAATTATTCAATGTGATTAAATGAACTTTTCCTGAACTATGCTTAATTGATGACAAAAGCAAAACTAAGTTAAATATATTATAATCCAAGGCCATTAAATATCTTCATAGTTTTAATACTTTTTTGCATTAAAAGAAAGTCAGACATTACGAGAGGACATTCACCAAAAAAACAAGAGAATACAAACAGGATATCAAAATATAAGAGTTAACAGATAGGAATGTTAAAATTAATTTTATTACCACATTCAAAATTACAAGATGGAAAAAACTAAAAAGGAATTCAAAAGTATAAAAAGGTATCTAAGGTTTAAAAAGGCTAAGGTGGAAGGATGGCCTAAGCCCAGCAGGTTGAGGCTGCGGTGGCCATTAGCGTGCCACTGCACTCCAGCCTGGGCAACAGAGTGAGACTACAACCAAAAAAAAAAAAAAAAGAGGCATCAAGTGAGAATTTTAGAACCGAGAAGACAAAATTAATAGATGGTTATAACAACAGAACACACATAGTAGAAAGAGAAATTAATGAACTATAAGAAACTATCCACACAGAAACATGCAGGCAATTCACAAAAGAGGATAAGTGGATGACAAATAAACACATGAAATATGTTTAGCATCATTAGCCATGAGTGGAATGCAAATTAAAACCAAAATGAGACACTACTGCACACTAATATAACAGCTAAATTAAAAACAAGTGATGATACCAAATGCTAGCAAGGATGCAGGAAAACTGGATTTCCCATGCATTGGTGATGGGAATATAAAATGATACAGTCACCACTCTGGAAAATATTTTGACAGTTAATTTAAAAACTATAACTTACTATACAACTCTTCAATATGACTCCTGAACATTTATCTCAGAGAAAATAAAACGTAATGCCTGTAAAACATGTATATATAAATGTTCACAGCAGCCCTATTTGTAATAATTAAAAACTAGAAGTAACACAATGAGTGTTCTTCAATGGGTATGGTTAAACAAACTGTGGTACATCCATACAATGGAATGCTACTCAGCATTAAAAAGGAAAGGACTATCGGATACACACAACCAGTTAGGTGGCACTTAGGCTAGTATGCTGAGTGAAAATACAAAACCATAAAATACTGCATATTTATTATTCCATTTATATAACATTCTCTAAATGACAAAAGTGTAGATAGAGTTGGAAAAGACTTTTTCAGGGTTTAGGGATGGAGATGAGTGAGGGATGTTTGACTATAAAGGGGCTGTGTGACAGAGTCCTTTTGTGATAATATTATGGCAGTGGTTATACAAATCCACACAAGTCATAGGACTTACACACACATTAACACACGCGCGCACGCATGTAAATAGTAAAATCAGAATAAAGCCTGTAGTCTAACAAAAAGTATTTCACGAATGTCAATTTCCTGTTTTTAATAATGTGCCATGGTCATACAGGATGTTATCAAGGGGTAGCTAAATGAAGGATACATGGGAATTTCTGCAAATTCTTGTGAGTCTAAAATTATTTTCAAAATATAAAGTTCAAAATTTTAAAATGGGTGTTTGGGCCCCTCTCCTTCCTTGGGGAGATGAATCTCCTCTCTCTGTCTCTAATTTACTTTCTGAATAAACTATATTTTCCAACCTAAAAAACAATCAAAAAATTTAAAAATGATAAAAGTGGTTAGAATAACTGATCACTATTAATAACTAATACTTGTAAAGCATTGTGTTTGTATTAATAAATGAATTAGCTAACATGATGCTCATGACAATATTAGAATATATTATCAATTCTACATCACAGGATGTCTTGAGTGTCAATGGGAAAGTTGTTTTGGAAGGTTAAAAAAAACATCAATTTTTAAGCCATTATGTCATCAAAAAATATTTTAAATTTTTGAACATATTCTCAATAAAGTTACACATTCATACACACTTATATATGCACATATACAAACTAAAACACAATCTATAGAGACCCTCAACATATGCAAGGAAATCTTTTATTCCTTTGAATATTTTTCCTTTAAAAAATCAGATAAGTCACTTCCAATGTCACAACTCACATAGTTCACAACCTACATTTTGAAAAACATTTATGTAGAAAAATGCTCATCCTATGTGTAAATATAAAATGAATTCCAAAAAAAGTATACAGTATCATTCTGTATTTTCATCAACTAAAAAAAGTTAGACAGTGTTATCATACCTTTGCCAGCTATGAGGTTTTAAATATTATGGTATCCTTATGAAAGATGCTAAGTTAGTAAAGACTAAGGAAAGAGTGCATACAACCTAACTGTACTTTTTTGGGGCAACTTCGTGTCTATCTACTAGTATTTCAAAATAAAAAGTTAAAAAAGCTTTTAAAAAGTTCATAAAATTGCTTTATTTTTTATCTTAAAAACGTTGTTGAATGACAAATACAATGTAGTAAATACTAGTTTAAAAGGTAGGCTAATTTTTCATCATAAATATTTGTCCTATTTCACTGTCTAGACAGAGTATATATTATTGTTCATTAAAATCAGTACACATATAGGTCAGAAGTAAAAATAATCTACTTACTATCCACCAGATATAACTTTTCCTACCATTAAAATAATATGATAAATGATGTTCTTATATTACCAAAAACTGAAAAAACAATTAACCTTTACTTAATTCTCACCTCCTTGACAGGTAGCATGACTCAAAGTTTAATGTAAATTATTCCCATGGAACCCGCAAAAAATTCCCATTGAAATTACTATTAATTTTATTATACCACATATTTGTTGTGAACATAAAATGAATATGAAAAAATACTTTTGTAAGCTACAAAGCAATATGAAAATGGAAACAACTATATTATTTCAACATTTGATTATCTATCAAAAGGAATTTTCTTAATACACATTTTATTTTTAGAATTAAATTCTCAACCTGCAAGATATATTTTGATACTTAATTAATTTTAGCTCTATTAATTAACTATTATTAAAACTATTAGCTCTATTAATTAACTATTATTAACTATTATTAAAATTTTAGCTCTATTAATTAACTATTATTATTTTTATAAAAAAGACATTTGTTTTAGAATGACTTTTATGGCAAACCTGATTAATCTGGTAAACAAACCACTCAAAATAAGTTCCCAAAATAGGAGTAAACATTCAAGATCTAAAAGGTACATGTCAAGAAAGATATGAATGGCTAAACTGGCTAAGAAGGTAGCCAAACACAATATAACTGTAGTAAGAGTAGTCTCTCCATGTCTAAGGAAACAGATCAGACAGAAAAAGTAATAAAAACCCAAACCATGAAAGCACCAACAAAATGACCTAAATTTTTAGGAATAGACTAACATATCGTTTCTTTGTTTTGTTTTGTTTGAGACAGGGTCTCAAGTTGTTGCCCAGGCCGCGGCGCACTGGTGATCCCAGCTCATCACAATCTCCAATTCCTGGGCTCAAGTGATCCATCCGCCTCAGCCTCCCAAGTAGCTGGTAATACAGATGAGTGCCACCAGGCCTGGTTAATTTTTAAATATTTTTGTAGAGGGAAACTCTTCAATATGGCCCAGGCTGGTCTTGATTTTCTGTGCTCAAGCCATTCTGCCACATTAACTTCTCAAACCGCTAGGATTACAAAAGTGAGCTTGATAAAAATGGCCAACTTCATTTATCAAAAAAAAAAAACCAACAAAACAAAACAAAAAAACTTCCTATTAGAAAGATCCTGCACATTCTTTAATTAGTCATCCCAGAATAAAATGCCCAATGTGATATTTTCAAAAATATAGGAAGCAGATGTTTGTTAATGTCTAAAAGTAAACGGGTAGAATATTTCATGGAATGAAACAGCAGGTCCTCAATTTTGTTAAAATGCTGCACTAATGAAAACCTTATGTTATTGGTTCAATTACTGACAAAGAGATCATTAAAACTGAATTGACAGGGGGAGAAACAAGAGGGCAGCCTTAGAATTGCAGACCCTGGCGTCTCCCCCTAGTAAGACAGAGTAGGGACAGAGCCACCCGATAGATGAAAATGCCTTGAATACTTTTGAACAGGTGAAACACCTGGCATCCAATGGAGGTCTCTTTGAGCACATAGAGAATTACGTCCTAATGTAATATAATGTAATTTTGGTAAATTTGAGAAGGTGAGGTAATGATAATCTCCAAAAATAAACTGCTGATATACGATATAAAAGCAATGACTAAGTAGATAAGAAAAAGCATTTGAATTTCAAAATTCTCATTAGGATAATGCCATAAAATAATTTAGACACTCTCTCTGCTGCTGGCACAATCATTGACAGAAAGGTCATCACCACCTATTTAAAACTTAGCTGTAGTACAAAGTTGGATTTGGCAGAAAACTGTAGATAAATCCTTATTTTAAAATACACAAATTCAGCCCATATGGGTTAAAATTTAGATTTCCTAACTGTCAAACATTTCAAACATTAATCCATAAAGCAATGACTTAGATAAATATCTATGAGGTGCTTAGTCCTAATAGAAAAATGAAAAATGGTATAAATATTCCCCCTTGTAAAAAAAATTTTCAAGCACTTTAGTTTGTGTGGGTGTGTGTATGCATTATATATAGTGGTATTTTTTTGAGCAGAGAAAAAATGGAGAAGATGCACCAAGAAATTCACATTATTTATAAAAGACTGGAAAAATACATGGAATGTGATGAAAATGACTACATTTTATATGTCTTCTCATTAATTGACATTTAAAATGAGCAAACATCCCTTTTATCTTTAAATAAGACACAATTTTAAAAGAAACTACAATGCTGTCAAAAAGGAGAGGAAACTGCCTAACTCTTATGGAACTGACAAGCAGTATACCTAGTACTTTTATATGGATTACTTTGCTTAATCTTCACACACAAAAACATATAGTTAGTTAATTCTACATGACAGACGTATTAGGGTGATTAAATGGATTAACATATGAGAAAATGATCATTGAAAGAGTTCATTCACAGTGTTCAATTGCATCTCTAAAAACAACAAAAATATTTTCACTGCTACTTTTGATATCCTGTTTAGTATATATTCATAAATTATTGTTACAGTTAACTTCTGATTTTGCAAAGTAACACATATACTCTCATCCTAGATTTGTTTACACAAAAAAGAATAGGAGGAATCAAGTTCATTTGTGTGTGTGTATACACACACACACATTATATATAATGTATGTGTGTGTGTGTGTGTGTGTGTGTGTATGTATGTATGTATAAATATTCTGAGTCGGAGTCTCACTCTGTCACCCAGGCTGGAGTGCAGTGGCACACTCATGGCTATGCATTCTCGACCTGCCGGACTTAGGCGATCCTTCCGCTTAAACCTTCCAAGTACTTGGAACTACAGGCATGCACCACTACGTCCGGCTATTTTTTTTTTTATTTATTGTAGAGACGCGGTCTCACCAAGTTGCCCAGACTGGTCTCGAACCCCTGGGCTCAGGCAATCCTCTCGCCTCGGTCTCACAAAATGCTGGGATTACAGGCTGAGCCACCGCACCTGGCCTGTATATATTTTAATATAGGCTTGATGCCATAGCTCACGCCTGTATTCCAAGCACTTTGGGAGGCCAAGGCGGGAGGAATGCTTGAACCTAGGAGTTCAACACCAGCCTAGGCACCACAGCAAGATTTGTCTCCACAAAAAAATCAGAAAATCACACAGGTGTAGTGGCACATGCTCCCGGAGTCCAGCTCCGAGTGAGAGTTAGGGCTTGAGGCAGGAGGATCAGGAACGGCGAAGAAGAATGACAAACGCCACCTTCTGGGTAGAGTTCAGGACTCTGCCAACTTTATTCATCTTTTACACAAATATATATACCGTTTTCATTCAAACCCCA
>CAUYQG010299070.1:0-31013 GCA_963574415.1 Tarsius wallacei
CTGTAATGCCTCTGCGGTGTCCGTGGGCGAGTTCCGTGTGGGGAGCAAGCCCCCTGGGAGATATCTGGAGTCTTTCTGTGTCCTCTTCTACGGAGGTCTCACAGACCACGCTGCCCGGTCGCCATCTTGGCCCCCCGTTCCAGATTTGTTTTTTTAAAAATATTTTTTAAATCAACAAATAATTACCTAAACTCATTAGAAAAAGAAAAGACTCAAAATCAGAAATGAAAGAGGAGACTTTATGATTCAAAATGCAGAAATACAAAGGGTCATAAGAGACTATTATTAAAAAAATACAAAAACAAATTAGATAACCTAGAAGAAATGAATAAATTCCTAGAAACATACAAGCTACCAAAACTAAGTTATAAAGAAATAGAAAGCCTGAATAGGATAATAAATAATAAGAATAATTGATTAACAATAAAAAGTGTCCTATCAAAGAAAAGCCCAGGACCTCAAGACTTCACTTCTGAATTCTACCAAACATTTAAAGAAGAACTAATCCCAATCTTTTTCACACTGTTCTTAAAACTGAAGAGGAGGGAATATTCCCAATCTCATTTTATGAACCAACACACTACCCTGATAATAAGCCAGATAAGAACATTACAAGGAAAAAAATTACATGCCAATAACCATGATGAACACAGATACAAAAATCTTGAACAAAGTACTAGCAAATCACCTTAAAGAGCACATTAAATGGATTGCTCACCATGGTCAAGTAGGATTTATTTCTGGGATGTAAGGATGGCTCAGCATATGAAAATCAGTAAATGTGGTAAACCACATTAACATATTTAAGAACAATGCCAACATATACAGAAAATGCTTTTAGCAAAATTTGACATTTTATATCGGTTAAAACTCTCAACAAAGTTGGTATAGAAAGAATGTGCCTCAACATAATAAAGGCCACACATGACAGACCCACAACTAAAATCATATTCAATGGTGAAAAGTTGGAAGCTTTTTGTTAAAGGTCAAAAACAAGGCAAAGAAGTCTTCTGTCCCTACTTTATTTCAACATAGTAGTCCTAACCAGAAAAATTAGGCAAAAGAAAGAAATAAAAAGCATTCACATTGAAAAAATAAAAGTTAAATTGTTTACAGATGATAAGATAATATACATAAAAAACTATTAGGACTCCATCAAAAAATTATTAGAAGAAACAAATCCAGTAAAGTTGCAGGAAACGATACCAACAGACAAAAATCAGTAGCATTTCTATACACTAACAACAAGCAATTCACACAAAAAATAAGAAAATAATCTCATTTACAGTTGTTACAAAAAGTAATATAAAATACTTAAGACAAATTTAACCAAGAGAGCGAAAAACTTATATACTGAAAACTATAAATCATTGATGAAAGACAATGACTAAAACACAGATAAATAGAAAAGTATCCTTTGTTTATGGAATAAAAGGATTAATATTGTTAAAATGCCTATACTACCCAAAATAATCTAAAGAGTAAATGAAATCTATCAAGACTCTGATGACTTTTTTTCACAGAAGTGAAAAATATATACAAGTTATAAGGAACCACAGAAGATCCTAAGTAGCCAAAGCAATTGTGAGCAAAAAGACCAAAGCTGGAGGCATCACATTACCCGGTTGCAAAAATAAACTACAAGACTACAGTAATCAAAACAACATGACACTGACATTTAAACAGACACTCAGAACAACAGAATAAAACAGAGAACCCAGAAATGAATCCACAGATTTACAATCAATTGATTTTTGACAAAAATGACAGTGCTTCTATACAACAACAGAAACATTTGACAAAGTGAAGAGGCTATGTACAGGTTAGGAGAAAATATTTGAAAGCCATATATCTGATAAAGGGTCAATATCCAAAATATACAGTCATGCACCACATAATGACATTTTGGTCAATGACAACTGCTTATAGGACAGTGGTCCCATAAGATTATAATGTTGTATTTCTGCTGTATCTGTTTAATGTTTAGATATACAAATACCATTATGTTACAATTCCCTACAGTATTTAATACAATAACATGCTGTTCAGATTTGTAGCCTAGGAGCACTTAACTGCACTAGATGAACCTAGATATGTACTAGGCTATGACATTAGGTTTGTGAAAGTATATTCTATAACATTTACACAACAACAAAATCACCTAATGATACATTTCTTGGAATGTACCCTGTCATTCGTTAAGTGATGCATGGTCATATATAAGGATCTCAAACCACTCTATAGAAAGATAAATAATCCAATTGAAAAATGAGCAAAGGGCTGGGAGCAGTGGCTCACGCCTATAATCCCAGCACTTTGGAAGGTCAAGGTGAGAGGATTGCCTGAGCCCACGGGTTTGAGACAAGCCTAGATAACTTGGTGAGACCTCGTCTCTACCTACAATAAATCAAAAAATTAGCCAGGAATGGTGATGCATGCTTGTAGATCCAGCTACTTAGAAGGTTGAGGCAGAAGGGTTACCTGAGCCCAGCAGGTCGAGGTTGCAGTGGCTGTGAGTGTGCCACTGCACTCCAGCCTGAGCAAGAGAGTGAGACTCTGACTCAAAACAAAAAGATGAACAAATGACCTGGATAACCATTTCTCAAAAAAAAAAAAAAAAAAAGACATACAGATGGCCAACAGTTACATGAAAAAATGTTCACTATCACTAAACATCAGACAAATGCAAAATAAAACCACAATGGGATATTACCTTACACTTGTCAGAATGTCTATAATCAAAAAGGCAAGTGTGAGTAAGGATGTGGAGAAATGAAATACTTGTACACTATTGGTGGGAATATAAATTGGTTCAGCCCTTGTGGAAAACAGTGTTGAGGTTCCTCAAAAAACTAAATATACAATTACCATATGATTCAGCAATCTCACTTTTACCCAAATGACTTGAAATTCATTTGTCAAAGAGATGTCTGCACTCTCATGTTCACCACAGCACTACTGATGATAGCCAGGATGTAGAAACAATCTAAATGCCCATTGACAGCTAATGGATAATAAAAATGCCAAATATATACACAGTGGAATACTGTCCACTTTAAAAAAAGAAATAGTATTTGTTATTTGCAACAGCATGGATGAAATTAGAAAACAGTATGCTAAGTGAAATAAACCAGGCACAGAAAGACAAATACAGAATTTTCTCATTTATATGTGGAATCTAAAACAATTGTATTCCAGTGGGAATGGGGTGATGAAAAAATGGGCAGATGATGGTTAAAGGGTACAAAGCCTCAATTAGGAGGAATAAGATTTTTTTTTTGAGATATAGTGCACAACA
This sequence comes from Tarsius wallacei, assembly GCA_963574415.1. NCBI lineage: Eukaryota > Metazoa > Chordata > Mammalia > Primates > Tarsiidae > Tarsius > Tarsius wallacei. The sequence goes on from CAUYQG010299070.1 coordinate 3,299, forward strand.
TGATGTCTATAGTAAATAATACTGTATTGCACATTTCAAAATGTCAAAGATAGTACTTTCAAACGTTCTCACTACAAAAAACTATTTGAAATAATAAATAGGTCATTTAGCTTGATTTAATTATTTCATGTTGTATTTATAAATCATAGCATCACTTTGTACCCCATAAGTATACACAATCATAATTTGCCAACTTACAATTTAAATAAAAATTTTTTAAAAAGAGAAAAGACTCTTCGATAAATGATGCTGAAAAAACTGTGTATGCGCATACAGAAAAATGAAAGTAGACTGTGGTCTCACAACATCTACAAAAACCAACTTGGAGTAAATTAATGTAATCCCTGAAACTATAAAACAGCTAGAAGAAAATGCAGAGGGAAAGCTTTATGACATTCACCTAGACAATGATTTAGGGGTTATTAAACCCAAAGCACAGGCAATAAAAACAAGAAATAGACAAATAAGATTATAACAAACCAAAATGCTTCTGCAAAGGAAACAATCAACACAGTTAAGAGACAATTTATTGAATGGGAGAATATAATTGAAAACCATACATCAGATAAGAATTAATGTCTAAAATATATAAGAAACTTAAATAACTCAATAGTAAGAAAATATCTGAATTTTAAATGGGTAAAGTAACTAAATAGACCTTTCTCAAAAGAAAATATACAAATGGCCAACAGGTATATGAAAAAGTGCTCGCCATCATTAATCATCAGGGAAATCCAAATTAAAAACACAATGAGATATCACTTCACATTGTTAGAATGGCTATTAGCTAAAAGATAAATGTTGGTGAGAATGAGGGGAAAAAGGAACCAGTAAATTTTGTTGGTGGGAATATGTAAGTAGTACAACCATTATGGAAAGTAGTATGAAAGTTCCTCAAACTATTAGAAATAGAATTACCATGTCATCTAGCAATCCCACTGCATGACATATATCCAAAGGATGTAAAATTAGTATGTCAAAAAGATTTCTGCACTCCTGTGACCTTGCAGCATTATTCACAATAACTAAGATATGAAGTCAGCCTAAATATCCATCAACGACTAAATGGATAAAGAAAACACTGTATTAAAAAAAATGTGGTGCATATATAGGTAGTAAAATACTATCAAGATAAGAATTAAGTAAATGCTCTCATTTTTATGACAACATGAATAAACCTAAAAAGCAATTATGCTAAGTGATATAAGCCAGACACAGAAAGACAAACAGCATAGGATCTCATTTACATGTAGAATCTAAAAAATTTGAACTCACAGAAACAGAGTAAAATGACTATTACCACAGGCTGCAGGGTAGGGGAAAAAAAGACTCCAATGTTGGTCAAAGAGCACATAATTTCAGTTAGACATGAGGAATAAGTTCAAGTGGTCTATTGTACATCATGGTGATGATAATTAATAAGAACATTTATATACCTGGAAAATTTCTGAGAGAGTAGACTTTAAATATTTTCATCACGAAAACTATGTGAGGTAAAGCATATGTTAAATAGTTTGATTTAGTCAAAATAGATACAAATATTAAACATCATGTTGTACACCACTTAAAAAGTGGAAGACTTAGGAAAGAAAGAAATCAAACATAATTTAGGAGAGTCTGGACTTCAGAAACTTGGTGGCTGGTTGTTCTATGCCCTGAAATACAGATAACAGTAAAAGGAGTAGATTTAGCAGAGAAGATATGTTCAACTTTAATCTGTGACTAAGGTACCTACAGGATAAGTAAGGATAAGTAATGACATCTGGTAGGCAGTTAATATTCAAAAGAAAAATCTAGGCTGGAGGTAAAGATTTGGTAGTCATCAGCACATGGATGACTCTGAAGTCCTTGGTGCAAATGTAGTTGTTAAGAAAGTATGAAACAAAAAACAAAAAAATAATTCTGCAGACAAGATCAACTGTTAGAAGGCAAAAGATGGACCATCAAAAGAGATTTCTATAATTAATAATAATGTCAAACCATCTTGTGGATAATTTTTTAAAAGATCATGCAATTTTCATTCTTACCTGTTCAATGTAATAAATGTAGGGCAGAAATAAACATAAATTATAAGACCTTGCACTTGAATAGCATATTGGTGGATGGTAAATTATGCCTTACTGAGCTTAAAGACTGAATTTGGTTACTAGGGAAACCTAGCCTTGAATGTATTTTTTTTATCTTATTTTTTCTACTTTTTACTTTAAAAGGTCATGTGGGTATTAGGAAAAAATTGAAGATAATTGACGACAGGAAAGCAGAGAGTAAAAACAAATGGTTTGCCCTTTTCAACTTGCTCTTATCTTCATAACTCTTATAAATGATTAAGTTATATGAGTATATTCAAACTCATGAAAGAGAAGAGATTAACCCATAAGAACCAAAGAAAAGAAGCTAGGTAGCTGCCTGTATATACGGGTCTCATATGGAATATAAGTTGTACTCCATGATTCCAATGTTTCTATGGAGACAGTGGGACCATGAGGGATCTGTTTCATAAAGAACTAAGAAGGTTATGCAAAAGAAAGAAATCCTAAGTGTAGAAGACTCAGACATACAGGCTTGATGAAGTAAAGTTGTCTTAGTACTAGTAGCAAGGAGAATCATAAACCCAAATCTTATCACTCTTAATCCTTCAACTTATCATCATCAACTACTCTTTGTGTAATAAGGGAAGGAAACTGTGAATAAAAGATGATTCAATGAAATAAAAATTAAAGCAGTGGAAACATAGGAAGCATGGCTTTAGCATGCATAAAAGAAAAATTCAAAAGATATCTAAAAGGAAGAGGAATGCTCATTAACCAAGAACATGGTGGAGTATCTCTGCAAAGCAACAACTTTGTGGATACCAAAAGGCATTGCAACATGGCAGATACAGTTGGTTACATCCAGCAACCTTTATATTTGTCAGAAGAATACCTCTATGTATGTTTTATAGGAACTGCTCATACTGGGAAGATAAATCATGATTGGTTCAAATCAATCAGTATTTTTTTTTCCAGTAAGTAGTCTAATACCCATTTGATGTAAAGAGAACTATGCTTTCACTTATTTGAAAGCTTTTTCTCTCTAATAAAATGGAAAAGCTCCTTTTTTGTCTGAGTGCTTCCTTCTTTTCCTTATCACTTTGAATAGCATGGGGTAGGTGTTCTAGACACCATTCTGTGACCATATGGAGCAACAGTTTTCAACTACCTAAGTTTGGCAGAGCAGAAAACAACAACAACAAAACTGGGCCCTTGATAATAGCATCAAACTTTGACACCAATTCTGAAATCACTGACTTCCAGATTTCTTGCTATAGGACATAATTCATTATTGTTGTTTTTTGTTTGTTTGCTTGCTTCAGTCACTGTGAGCCAAGACTCTGTTTGCTAAAGCAATCTTGACACTTCTTTCCCCCAAATTTTGTTTCGGTGTAGAGATTTTCCAAAGGGAGGTTTGGAAGTTTGCACAATAATCTAGACATAACCAAAATATTTTTTGGCTGTTAATGTGGTGCTGCAATCCATCCACTGATTGTTGAAACCCAGTGAAACAAAGGTCATGAACCAAATGAAAATTGGTTAGCTAAAAATTAGTTAATGAATTAGTCTATAAGAAGAAAATAACACCCTAGTAAACCTAATATAATGTCTGCCACATAATAACTCTTCCTGAAATTTCTGTTACATTTAACTAAAGATTTAGAGTCCATGTTTCTTGAAGAAGTTGTTCCTAACAAGTGGATCCTAACCCTTAAAAAAAAGTTATTCATAATTAAACCCCAGATGTTAGTAGCATCATAATTTCTTTCTTTTATACCATCTGACTTCTGTCCCAGAGACAAAATTGGAGACATGGATTAGAATGAACAATAGCCTGTTTGGGAAATGCAGCAACTTTGGTAGGGAGTGTGGAAGTGGTCCTAGGAAGGAAGGGCAGTGGATAAAGGGTACCATATGGCACCATATAACATGGTGGGCTACTGGAATTAAAGCCCATGAGAAAATTCTTGTACATGTGCTGACCGCATGCCTCAAATGTAACCCAATCCAAGAAACCAGGGAGTGTTGGACTGGTGAGTGTTAAGAAGGAGAAAGAGAGTTAATTTATTGATATTTGCAGTTTGAGGGGGAAGGGGTAGACCCTCAGGTATAGATGAAGGTACAAACAGTTATCAATCAGCTTGAAAGATGTGAGGGGTGTGGGCAGGGCAGGGTCAGCATCTGCTCCAAATGCCTTTTGATTATATCTTGCTCTGTCAGCCCCTGCTGGTTTTCCTCAATTTCCTGGAAATATGTGATACATTTGGATGGAGACAGTGTTGGGGTGAAAAGAGTTATGGATGATAATGAGAGCATGCACTGGAATGTCGTTGACCAATATACCCATGCTACCGTCTTTTGCCTTTTTTCCTAGGAGATTAAAACTGAAACTAGTGTGTCTCATCCTTAGTGTGAGTCCTAGGCAGTCCTCTGACAGACACAGCTTGTGATTTACTGCCTTTTCATTTTCTCTTTGGCTTTCTTCTTCTGCCATTGGAGACCCTATTTACCTGAACTCTGGGTACCTAACACCCTTATAGTGTCCTTTGGTTGCCATCAAGTTTTACTCCATAGGACTGACTATCTTAGACCTTCTTAGTGTTCTAAAATTATATTGTTTCATGCTTTCCTCCCTCCCATGCAATCCTCTATGCTGTCAGTGCCTCAGCAAAGAAACAATGGAAAAAATTGAATGATGCTAAGGTGCACATAAAAAGACACGTACATTAACTTTAAACACGTACAAATTAACTCAAAGCAATTAACCTCTCAGATTGTAGGAGAGCAGAATGACAAAGCAGGGGAAAAAATATCTGAGGGGTCAGAAGTTGTCTCAGCACCTCTCAAAACATCCCATGAAGCCATAATTCATACATTCAAATCTGATTCTGTCTATTCTCATTTCCTGATCTATGAAAATGGCCTAGGATAGAATTTCAGGGTGTAAAATACAGGTTCTAGTGCTCTCCTTTCTAGAAAAATCATTAAAGACCATTTAGTTAATTTATTTCTTTGTGAAATATTATTATATTCCAGCAGTGCACCCTGGTGAAACTAGGATTTTAAAGTGTTAATTGTTCCTTTCCAAATGATTTCTATGTTCCAGTTTGCGTGACAGTGGATTTTTTAGTAGGGGTAAAAAATTCTGTACTTGAATCTTGCCTAGTCAGTGCAGCATACATAATGCTCAGTTAACCCTCAACTTTCCATTCTCACCTGAAAAGGGATACAGGACCTTCACTTGCTTAACTTCTCATAAGGTCAGTGAGGGACGACCCCTGTAACCCCTTTGATTCTTCCTTGACCTCTGCCATCTTCCTGCTCACTTCTTGCTTTTCCTCCAAAGAGAGATGGTATCATATCTTTCCAGCTATAATAGTTCTCTGTCAGTTTTTCTTTTAAGAAAGCATCCAAAGGGGATGAATAAGAGGAGAACCAAAGATTTTTAGGGACGTGAACTTTTTCTGTATGATAGTATTAGTGGAAAAATGTCAAAACTCACAGAATATACAACACCAAGAGTGAACCCTAATGAAAACTATAGAATTTAGTCAATAATTATCAATAATTGACCTATCAATTGTAACAAATATACTACACTAATGAAAGATATTGAAAATAGGGGAAATGGGAGGGGCGGCTGTCTAAATCTCTGAACATTTCATTTAATTTTTTTCTGTAAAACTAAAACTGCTTTTAAAACGTCTATTTTTTTAAGTTAGACATATAAATCTATGACCCAGCTATTTCACTTCTGAATATTCACCCAAGATAAATGAAAGTATACATCCATTCAAAGACTCACACGTAAATGCTCATAGCAGCTTCATTTCTGATAGTCCAAACCGGAAGCAACCCAAATGTCTATCAACAGCTTGAGTAGATAGCAAAAAATTGTGGCATACAATGGAATGCACACAATACATACAATGGAATACTACTCAGCAATAAAAAGGGATGAGCTATCAGATGAATTTCAGAATAATTATGCTGAATTAAAGACACCAGACAAGATAGAGGGAGGGGTTTTAATGAACATTAGAATTTTTTTGTTAGTGATGGATATGTTCATTATCATTTTCTGAACTTCTATGATTGATTCAGATCTGTGTACATGTTAAAATGTATCAGTGGCCCTTTAGATATGAACAATTTACTGTATGTCAATTATATCTCAATAAAGATAAGAAACATTTTAGGAACATTACACTTTTCTCCCCTTTCCCTCCTCTCCTTATTTTTCTCTATATTCACTGCCCTTCCAAGATCATATACACTTTCTAAGATATTTGTGGTGCAAAGAATGGTATTTATCAATGTTTTCCAGGTTTTGGCATTACCAATTAGGGGTTGCATAGCACAAATAAAAAATTGTCTTGTTTCTTAGGACTTGGGAATTTGGTCTTTCAATGCCATTGGTGTATACTGCTCTATCTTATAATTATTCTAACAAGTGAGAGAAAGGAATGACTATAATCCCTTTCTCAAACCTCCAACCCACTAGTGCCACTAAGTTTAGAGTTATAAGGATAAAGAGAATGCATCATTCAAAAGTGCAAAAGAAAGAGTTAATAAAATACAGAGGGTTTTTTTTTTCTGTAGCAATATTTCTCAGTTTTATCCTTTGTTGTATATCAGTAAGATGCCAAGATTATGATCTGATTTTTTAGAGGTCAAACAACATAAAACATTTAAGTTTTCTATTGCAATAATTCACATTACCTTTTAGGAATGAGACACTCAGAATACATCAGCATATGTCAAGTCTCTTCCTATATGACAAAGGGAAAAATTTTAATCTCTTTACTTTTTTGTTTTTGTTGTTAATTCTTTCTGAAGCAATCCATTCTCTTAGATATTACCAATGAGAAATAACTTGTAGACTCTAACACACATGAAATACATGCTGTGTGATAATGGTGCAGCATAGCAGCAAAGAGCCCCTCTCTAAAGACAGACAGTCTGGATCTAAAGGGCAGCTTACCTTTTACCATCTTGGTAATATTCTAAGGTTTTGTGTCTTTATCTGCAAAACAGAGGAATTAATAGAGCATGTCATAATAATATTGCATTTGTCATGATAATTAAATGAGATATGTTAAGCAGAGCTTCTGGCACACCATAGATATAAACATAATCTTTACCTAATACAATTATTATATTATCATAATGTCACATAGTATTTGGTTACTCATTCCTGAAAAATATAGATACTGTTTACTGTATCAATGTGCAATTAAAGACATACATCTCTGTTCTGCAAACTTTAAGCAGTAAATGACAATTGTCATTTTCCAAAAAAATTCAAATGAAATGTTAGTGAAAACTAAATAATACAATCATAAACTGAGGATTAATTGTGATCACAGCACATCATGCTATCAAGCCTAACATTTTCACAATTGTGACTTAGCAGTACTTAAACTGTTAGAATCACAACATATCCTGGGAAATCCATTCACATATTAGAGCCTTCCTGCATAATCAGTTTATTATTTCCTTTAAAAGTATGTAAATACTTACTGTATGTCAATCACCATTCCAAAATCTAGAATGCATTAGCAGCAAGATGTAAACAATTCTACTCTCATGAAATTTATAATCTAGAAAGAAAGGGATATAATAAAAAGTAATTATTTAATTAAAATTGTGATGCGCTATTGAGAAGTACAGAGTTCTATGAGAGTGAATAATATGGGATGCTAGCCTCTCAATGAGAGCAACATGGTTATGAGAGACTTTGCCCCACAAAATGATTTTTAAAAACCATTACCTCATTAAATCGTGTTAAAGATAATTATTGAATTTGACTCTTGCTACCTTTGTGATTTTTGTCTAAGTTACACTTGAATACCTTAGGCTTCCATTCCTTTGCTTATAAAATGATGATAGTAATATTTAATTTAAAGTGATAATGTGATGATTAGGAAGAAAGTGTGCAAACTATTGGACAATACTAATTATTGAGTACCTGCTTATATGTTAAAACATAGCTGCTGCCTACTCTTGGTATCAGAGTGACATTAAAATATTGAATATTATTGTAATCAAACTAAACTTTATAAATATTTAATTTCTTGGTGGTAATTTATGCTTTTTCAGAATGAATAAAAGTACAACGTGTGTGTGTGTGTGTGTGTGTGTGTGTGTGTGTGTATACATGCACATGTTGGGTGACTTCTGCGTCCCTTAAGTGTAGAAAAAGATTCCAAAATTGAATCTTATCTAACTTTGGCTGTAGCAAATTAATTATTAAATAGTAATAAAAAGAAACTTGACTTGGTTAAACTGTTGAACATGAAGATCTAACTGATCCTTGGATATATACACTCCAAGAGACATAGTCGAGTGTCACCTACGTATAAATATGAAGCACTGACATCCTAAATCCAGCAGGTAATGCATGAGTACAAAACAGTTCTGAGTATATCCAAGACCAGTAAGATCATCTCGTAAGAAGTGACATTAAAGGTATACATTTATGCATTTTCCAACAATTCTCTCTCTCTGGATATGAGATCACCCTTAAAATGTTGTTTTTCCTGTTGTTTTAATCATATCACTTCTTTAAGATTCTCAATTTATAGAAAAAAGCGGGGAAATATTTTCCCCAGGGTCAGCCTTTAATGCTGTATTGAAAGTATACTCATGATTTTTAGAGAAATTAGAGAAAATATCTGCTGCTGTAGGGTTTAAATAGTTGCTATGTCTTAAAATATTGGATAAAATATTTGAATAAATTTTTTAATAACTTTAATAGAAAAAAGTCTATATAAAATAATATTGTTAAATGTAAGCTCTATAATGGTTGCAATAGACAGAGAGGGAGTATTTGAGAAGGTGTGCAGGTTACTGCAGTTTTTACCTGGAGAACCATCAGCCACTTTCACTTTGCCCCATTTGCAGTCGCTACCTCATAGTTTTTACTTCATTTGCATACATTTTTAAGACAGATTTTTAAGATAAACTGAGTAAAAGTTTGTCCCCAAATTTTTGATTCAAAGAAATCAGCAAATGTGAGAAAATGTTAGAGCAGAAAAAGTCAAATGATGTTTAAAATAGTTTTAAAAAGTGATCATTGAACATGTTGGGAGGGAAGATCTAATTAGGAATCTCACCAAAATATAAATCTAGTTTATTTAGAAAAGATATGGGGGGTGAGAATTGGAAATTATTCAGTCAATAGAAAATAAAAATCTAGCATATTTTAATTTCAGTATGAATCTTTGAGAGTTTCATTGACATGGACACTTCTCAGCTTCCTGCAGGTTAGATCATTTACATTCTTCTCAATATCTTTTGCCAACTAACCATTTCAAAATTACAGCTAAATTAAAGGCACTGCCTATTATTTGCTGTATGCTGGAGCTCAGATCTACCCTTGGAGAGCTCTAAGCCCGTTCAATGAGGCATACCATTTAATTTCATTTGCAGAGTTTCTGCTATCCAACTTTTCACAAATTAAATGAGATCACTCACTGCTTCCCCTCTAGGCTAATGGGACTTATATTGTTTGTCCACATTTAATGTCCTAATATCTCAGTTTCATAATCTAATGTTTAATAACAAATCAGTGATGGAATTGAATATACTGTAAAATAGAAATCCTTTAGTTTATTACCTTATATGACTCTATGGAACCTTAGACCTCTTCTAGCTCAGAGAGTTGCAAAATTAGATATCTACAGGGTCCATGAAGGCTCTATTTACGTAAACTGAGCTGATATAAGAGAATAGAGCAGATTGGGTCCTACGATGACCTCAATTAAAAGTTCCTTGTATTAAAGATTGAAAATTATCATGAAGAAAAAAATATGTAAGGCATATAAACAGCTCTGTGGATGAAACGTGTCCTAAACTCCACCAGTTTTTAAATCTAGTCTTACCTACTTCTCTCATGTCATACATTAAATGAACAAAAGTAATTTAAATAATTACTGGATTCATTCATGATATCCTACTGTAGTGCTTGAAAAACTACACCAACACAGTCTCTGTACTTAGGATGAACTGCACAGCCTCATAATTGCAACCTGAAAGGGGAAGGGAACATGCATGTCAGAGGAAGAGAAAGGCTGACATTGGATTAAGGTAAAGAAGCAAACAGCAAGAATCAGAGTGCAGAGTACATTAAATAAGCAAAATGAGTCCCTCATAGAAAGCTGATCAACATAAGGGTGGTCAGAATAGCATATGTAGTACAGACAATTCATCAAATTAAGATAGAATTGTCAACTGTAAGATGAGGGCACAAAAGCTAGTTGGTATATAAGACAGACTGACAACTATGGTCATTGTCTTTCTCTATCTTGGTTTCAAGTCTAAGACTAAGGGCAGGCATTTCTAAGCTTCTAAACTAGCAATCAGAAAAGATATTTATAAACATACTGCATGTGGCTTTGTTAATTAATTGGAGTATAATTTTTCTTTATGAATTAGGAATTTGGAAAGAATCACACAATGCTTGTATAAATGATTATAAACAGTGAAAGTTATTTGCAGACATGGAAAAACATTTAATTTTCTGTTTCTTGGGAAGAAAGAGAGGAGGCAAACCCAAGCATGCTAGATCATTTTAGTAAGATGAGAAAAAAGAGCAATGGTCCTGTGAATACAATATGTTTATGCTTATAAGATGATTTTATGTGTTTTTTCTGGTATGAAGTTATGCCAATTTCTGGTATTCAGTAAAAAGGAAAAAAATGCTAATAAGATACGTTATTTCATATAATCTTGCTTCAGGTTCTGGATTTCGCTTAGAAAATTAATAATTTTTAAACATAGATTCACAATTCACAATAATTTACCCATAGTACTTTGACAGTTAAAAATATGTAAAGCATTTGGCTAGAGTTTTCAAATGTGTCATTTTTAACTCTAGAAGATGTTCTGAAAAATGTGTTTCTAGTTGCCCTATAAAAATCATTTTAATGAATGACAAAGCAAGCTGGAAAAACTCTCACATCTGACACTGTAAAAAGAAACTTTCTGGGGGCAGATTCATTACACATAAATATTTAAATTTGGGGATTCTTTTTTAAAGTGAAATTGAAGAAAAAAATGAGGTGCTAGTACTTTATAAAGCTAGGTAAGGGGGGCCAGATGAGCAGATGCAGTTTGGGTGATTCAACTAATTAAGAAATAAATATTTCATATGAGGGAATGATTCATATGAAAGAAACAGTTAAAATTGAAGGACGTGGGAGGAGCTGAAATCATAAGTCATATTGTCAATGTCTCCTTCAGAAGGTGCTTCAGAGAAAACAGGCATGGCCCAGAAGCAGTTGATTTCATGAATTATGGGGAGAAGAGTAAATTTAATGCATTTAGTATGTGCATTTTAAAATTTGAACATAAACTGAAAACAATTTTGAACAGAGTGATGAGTCACCTCAAGCAATGCAAAACCATGGTAGAAAAATATGACAGAGAAATTCTGATTACTCGGTGCTCCATTTGGATTTAGCTAAATTTACTGGTTTTTAAAAATTATTTCTAGTAATACTTGCATACCAAAAATGATTTTCTGGGGAATCTCTTTTCTATTATCTGGTGGATCGATTCTATAACCTGTCAATGCAAGTGTTTACTCTTGCTCTTTCGCTGAATAAAATTAGCTTATGTAGTAGCACACTGCGAACTGTCACACTGCCTCAAGCACTCTCAAAGAAGTTTTCCATACATCCTTTCTTGCACATTTCCCCTTTGAAAGAAAGTAAGAAAATGCTAAATTATGAAATTAGTTATCAATGGATTTAAAACTCTTATAAAATATTTATATTTTTGAAATATTTAAGTCAAATGACTTCTTAAATATTAACATAAGTGCAGAATACAAGAAAACACTTTTTAATATTTGATTTAAAGATGTGGGGTACAATTCAGGATTAGTTATCCAAGTGGAAATTGTACAGGTAAAGTTTGGGCAACCCTTTGGTCCTCACTTTGCCTGGTTTGAGATCATATACCTTTATTGATGTTGTGTCCTCACCCCCACCTCAGCAATATCCTGATACTGCCAATCCCTTCCTTATAGTATCATGGTAATTTTTAAAGTGTGAGGGTGATTTGCTTATTCTGGGACATACTCCATTATAAAAATTCCAGAAAAAATGGGATCAGTGATTTGGCATGTCATTTAAAATATTTCTAAGCATCATTATCATAGATTGTTTTGTATTTTAAATTAATTTTAAATGTATGCATAAATTTACAATGAACTGTAAACTCCTTGATGTCAGGATTTATATTTTCTTTTTCATGGTAGACTCATTATTCACACAGTGCCTGGTAGCTAAACTGTATCCATAATTTTTAAAAAATAAAATATAAATATTTTATAGAAACAATAAATTTGAGATCAAATTAGTATGATTTTCTAAATTACCAATTTCCAGGTTTCATTGTCTTAATTAGACACCAGGATATAAAGACATGGTATGCACAGCAATTAACTGGCTTCTCTGGAACATTCATTCCCTAAAGTTTCAATATAACTTACACAACAGAAACATCATATTTGGTAGACAAAATTCACCTTAATTGTTGTGTATCCCTGAAGAAAGTATAGATGTAAATAATAGATATTCTTGACCTCTTCAATGTCCCCCCATAGCAGTCTAAAATACAGTGGTCATACTTCAATGACATACCTTCATGAGTGATGTCTGACTATAATAATGGTGCTTGCTTTAGGGTCTAAGAGAAGGTTTGGTTTCTTCCATGTTTAATAGGTCACATTCTTCTCCAGGAACATAATTTTTAAAATATCCAAAAGCCAGCAAGTGTTAATCAAACTCCTACTCTAGGTGCTATAGGCTACAAAATAATCTCAAGATTCTTCCTTTAGGGTTTTGTAACATAATAGGAAAATCAAAATACATATATATTTATGTTGTTGATGAAAATATTAGGATATACATAAAACAATAAACAAAAGACCCACTTAAAAGAAGAAAGCAGATATAGTACATATGGCTCCTCAACCTACAGAGCTTTTCTCATCCCATAACACTAGGGTAGAAACTAAGATTTGTTCTTGACATCAGTAGTCTTCAACATATTTTAGGCAAGAAAAACTGCTTGCAGGCACTAAAAATCTACTCAGCTTAGCCCAAGATAAAATGACTTCGTTGTAAAATAATGTATATTTTAAAAATTTAAAGAAAAACAGAACAACTAGATGTCAGCAAGGCAAGGGAAAAAGGAGCTTGGGGAAACTCAGTTTTGGGAGATCATGGACATTTATTCTAATGATCTGCCATTACCTCAGCTAGCAACTTATGGTTTCTGCGTAACTTAGTTCAAATTCTCTAAAGGGAATCTGATTAATTCAGATTAGTTTATGGATTGGTTCCTCCGGGATTGGATAGCTTCTCTAGGCTCAATCATCCATGTCAGGGGAATGACATTGCTAGTTAAGGATAAGCAAAAGGAAATGAGGTATTTCTTTATTAGAAATGCTTATGAGACCAGTACATATTTATTTATATGTACATGTATAATAGAAATAGACTACATGGAAATTAATAAAATGTAATTATCTTGTCCTTGGAAAGTATATTTATGGACAAATTGTTGTTCTTACTCCCGTGTATTTAACATCAATGACTGGCACACAAACCACAAAAATGCTAAAGTCTAAACCCAGGAATTTGTCTTGACTGGCACCTTTAACTTGCCCTATTTAATCAATCACAAAATCCTAGCTCTTATACATCCTAAATCACATATTATATTGAAATCAGCTGTCCATAAGGGAAAGTTTTTCACTATAAGATTCATGGGAAAATGCATTGTATTTGGCTTTTTCATCTCTAGTATGTAGCACAATGCTTGGCACCATTGATCCTGGATGATACATTGATTGCAATTTTGTTAAATCCAGGAGCGTGGTATGTTGCTAAACTGTGCACCCAGAAACTGTAAGATAATTAGTGTGTGTTGTTTCAAACTTCTAAGTTTGTGGAAATATTGTCAAGAAACAACAGAAAATTAATACAGTCAACATTTTTCTTTCTGCATAAGATTTTTAAAAATAATGACAATTCTGAATCTATGGTTTTATTTTCTCCAATTTATTATTGACTTGACATGGAACACAAAGATGGTGAAATGAGTTAACAAGATAAGGTCAGCTGTGGGTAAATCATTGCAACTTTTCTTTTTATTCTTCCTCCTTGCCTCTCCTGCACTGTCAGGGATTAACATTGTAGACTCTGGTCTCAAATTATTTAAATTCAGGAAAGGTTGTTGTTTTAGTTAGCAATTGTTACTAAATCATTGTTTATTATAGCTCCTGTTTCATACACCTCTTAATCTTTCCTAAAAAATGCCATGAAAGTATCAGGCACCCTTTGGTTTCACTCCAGATCTACCTACCATAATATTTACTTCCCTGTTTCAGGAACAGAAGGGGCATTATGCTTCTACTTATAAAATAGTAGATTGTATGGTTCAAATCTGCAAAATTTTGAATTGATATAACAAAGATTATTAAATATTATAGTTTCCTCTTGAAGTTTGAGGGACCTTGATATCCAAGATACCCTGAGGCTTTGAAGAAACCCATTCTAACCAGCTGGAGTAATGGTGTGTGTGTGGGGGGGGGGGCGATGAGAGAGAGGGAGAGAAAATGAATTTTACATCTCAAATACTCAGAAAAAAATCACAAAACCCCATAAACTATGATGAAATAAAACTAGAGAAGTATTCATATTTATGAGTAAAAATCCTCCCGATTATTTATTCATTGCTGCCATATCTAAACATGCACCTCTGAAACTATGCATTGGCCTCTGTCTCATCAGGAGACTATCTTACAGGTGGCTGAATTCCTCCTCTTCTTTTATTCCTGGATTTATCTACATCCACATATGTATCAAGTTTCCACACACTTCTGAAATTTTTGCTTTGGGAGTGCCAGGAACCCCTTGGATTGCCTTAAAATAAAACTGATCTTTTCAGGCATCATCACCAAAGGTCTTGAGCTTTGTGATAGGCTGTCTCTAAACATAAAGGATCCAGAACACCCCAGGAGTGCATTTTGCTGTTAAAGGCATGCTGTTCAAGTAATTAGAAATTGATCAAAATGGAGTAATTCTCTACTCAGAGTAAGCCTAGAAAGCATAAGACATGAAAGCAGAGGTCATGTGCTTTAAATCAGAAACCCTAGTCTAGCAAGATGTAATGACTTGACACTGAGATTTCAATAAGTATATGTTCAAGCAACTCTGTTTTTACATGTGAGATCACCTTTGTTTGGGAGATAAAGGATCTGTTCCCTTAAAAAGAAGCTTGGTGTACTATGATACAAAAGACACATTATATACATCTATTCAATTTTGAAATGTGTTCAGATATCTTAGGATCTCAAAAATGATTATTTGGAATGAGATCTGTAAACAAACAAAAAACAAAATACGTAATTGTGAACACGATGTTTTTATTGTAAAATGATAAAAAAAAACCATTGTATTTAAATAATTTTCTAGAGTGTGTGTTTCTAACTAGAACAGAATAACTATGAAGATTTTATATATGTAACAAAAAAGTCTATGAATTACCCAGTTTAATACCAATAATTTATTTTTAAAAATTGTGTCTAGCTCATAAATTCAACTTTTATCCTTCCAATAGAACATAAGCAGGAAATAAATTACCTAAGGCAAGATGTGTTTTAAAAAATATTTAGTAATTTTAATATTTGTCTACTTTTATCAAAAACTGTAGTTTGTTTTAAATATTCAAAAAGCTGTGTAAAAGTCCTAAAAAGAGGTAAAAATATTATATAATGAAACTGAGAAATGTGATGTCTAACTCCAATTTGAAAATTAACAATTCTATAGTATTATTGTGTAGTGATGAATGCAGTTATTACCAATAAAATTGTCAGTTGGTGTCATAGCATCTTTTTGTCTGACTGATTTTTATTTGTGCAGTAAAATTAATAGCTAACTTTTATGTAAATGTAAGGAAGAACATAGACATAAAAAAGGAAAAATAGAAAGTGTGGTTATCAAAATGTGTAAAAACTATAAATTCTAGTGTTTTCTTTGGATAAGTTTTAGTAAATCAGATAATCTAAACTATTCTGATTCTATGGAAAAAATTATGTTTGAAATATCTAGACTATTTTAAAGTTACAATTCTTTTGCATTTTGCAGCAATGCTTTAGTAATCAAATAATTTTGTTCTCGATACAGTCTATTTATACTTATCTAATATTTAATTGACTTTAAGAAATTTAAATTTACATAACATTTTAATAATAGATAAATTGGAATTTTTCATTAGACTGTCTATAAGTCAAAAAAATTCTAGTTATATATACTCAGAATTGTGAAATGCAAAAGAGAATTTCAGGCAAATTTTCACAAAACGTTTTTGTATGTATACAGACTCAACAATAATATATATAGCATTTAGGATACTAGATATCTTTCTTAATAAATCCTCCTAAAACAAAATAAAAAATTGAATGGTACTAAATGATAATACTATCTGGGAATTGAATGTGTACATTTGCAAACCTTGACAAAACAGTGCACAGCAAGATACATTAAGGTTGTAAGGGAATATTATGTTTCATAAAAAGAAAGTGAGTTTTAAGCTTATTAAAGTAAAAAAAATAAATAAAATAATATATCAGAACAAGATTTCCAAATTTGAAATTTAATTGAATGTACGAAAATGGGTAGATTTTAATATTGTTTGAAACTGAATATAGAAGACAGAATTGCTTTGCCCGGCCTGGAGTCATACATATGAATCTTATGCATATAACCATGCATTTAACCATGGCAGATAGACCAGATGGTGGCTAAATGAAACACTTATACAGGGCTTTGGAGATTAAATTGCTGATTTTTTTCTTCCCACATCTCATAAAGCAGACTGATAGAGCTGATTTCCAACACTCTCCATCAGAATCTAAATATCAACCCCTAAAAATGACACTTTCTAAGAATATAGAACTGTCTTCCATTGGAATGATAATACCTTGAATTTGAAAAAACGACAACAATTTTGGAGTATTATACAAAATATGTAAGCATGCTTATATTGTTAGAAATAAGTATTTTCACTGTAAATAAAAAGCAGAACATTTACTGAATCATTTAACGTAAATTAAATAAAACACCATAGTGTTAGAAATAAGTGGAAATATCAATATGAAGTACATACATTTAAAAAAAATCAAGTGTTTATTTTGTACCTTTGTGCACTGAAATGACCTAGGAGCCCTGTGACTCCAGAAACATAAACTTACTATGCAACCCCAACACTTTTTTTTTCCTTTATTTTAAAGAGGTGGGATAAAAATTCAGGGTTAGATATACAAATGTTCATTATGCAGGTATCCTTTTTGATGAGGTGTGCCCCTCTCTTCCCGGGTAGTTTTCCTGGGAGTGAGCCAATCCCACTCCAACTCCCCTGGCCGTTTCCCACTACTGCCAATCCCCCTCATATTGTATTATGATAATTGTTCAGGGTCTGCTTATGAGTGAGAATATATAGTACTCTGTCTTTTGTTTCTGTGATAGATCACTAAATATGATAGACTCTAAATCCATCCAAGTTGCTGCAAAATCCATATGTTTGTCCTTCCTTATGACTGCATAACATTGCATTGTGTTTATGAACCACATTTTTTTCGATCCAGTCCAGCTTCAATGGGCAACATAGTTGGTTCCATGTTTTTGCTATTGTGAATAGAGCTGCAACAAACATACATGTGCAGGTATCTTTTTGGTAGAATGACTTGAGTTCCTCTGGGTATATTCCCAATAGGGGGATTGCTGAGTCATATGGAAGGTCAATTTCTAGTTCTTTCAGAAATCGCCACACTGTCTTCCAAAGAGGTTGCACTAGTTTGCATTCCCACCAGCAGTGTAGAGGCATTCCTTTTTCTCCACATCCTTACCATCACCTGTTCTTGTTTGTTTTATTAATGATGGCTATTCTTACTGGGATTAAGTAGAATCTCAGTGTGGTTCTGATTTTCATTTCTTTGATGATTAGTGAAGCTGAATATTTTTTCATGTGTCTGTTGGCTGCCCGCATATCTTCTTTTGAGAAGTGTCTATTTATGTCTTTTGCCCACTTTTTAATGGAGCTGTTTGCTCTTTTCCTTTCAGCACATTTGAGTTCTTTGCAGATACTAGATGTTAGACCTTTTTCAGATATACAGTTGGAAAATATTTTTTCCCATTCTGTGGGCTGTCTCTCCACTCTCTTGATGACTTCTTTTGCTTTGCAGAAGATTGTAAGTTTGATGAGATTTCATTTGTCTATCTTTTCTCTTATGGTATTGGTACTTGGAGTTTTGATCAGGAACTGATTGCCAGTACCAATTTCCATAAGGGTGTCTCCTCATTTTCTAAGATTCTTATAGTTTGAGGTTTTATGTTTAGGTCTTTGATCCATTTAGAGTTAAGTTTTGTGTATGGTGATAGGTAGGGGTCCTGTTTGAAATCTTTGCATGTAATCAGTCAGTTTTCCCAGCACCATGTACTGAATAGGTTCTCCTCACCCCAGTGATTGTTGTTGGAGACTTTGTCAAAGATGAGTTCAACCCTAGCTCTTAAATTATGATTCCTAACATCATTATCAAAAGAATCCAAGGTGTTTTTGAGCAATGGAAATTCTGTGATTGGGTCAGTGAAGATATAAGGCAAGTCTAGGATATCTCAGAGAGCCCAAGGCTAAGTAAGCATCCATTGATTAACAGCATCATTTCAACAGAACACAAGAATCCCCTTAAAGAGGTTCCTGTTAGCCAATATTTTGAAATTATGAACATCCAAAAGAATAAAACTGTGTCTGTCCTGTTGAAACATATTGAAGAAATTAAAGTTGATGAGTCCATACAGAGAAGATAGATGTATTTGAATAAAATACAATGCATTCTGTTGAGTGTTAGTATTATTCAATTATCTTGATATTACTATGCCATTTATCATAGTTTATCTTATCTTTCATTCTGAATTAAAAATACCCCAAGGATACTAAAGTGGTCTAATAATGCTTGTATTTCTGAAAAATAGCAGAAAGAGAAGCTGCTGTAATTTTTAGAGGAATGCTTCCCAAAAATTAGATCCACAAGACTATCACAAGAAAAAATGACATACAAACACAGATCACCAAATACAAGAGAAGGCAATGTGAGCAAGTTTAAACAAAAACAAGAAACAACCATTTATATACCAAGAATATTTGAAGAAATAATGGATGCAACAACTACAAATGTGAGCATACAAAACCACCAAGTTTAACAGTTATATTTTTCTAAAATAAAATATCTAGAAGCAATTTTAATAGTGGAAAGTTTAATATGTATGTTAAAAAATCTCAGGAATAATCATTGGATTTCACTTTTAAAATGCATAAGCCCTAGTATGATAATAACATGGAATAAGAAAATAGCAAACAGGCCACATGCAGTGGCTCATGCCTGTAATCCCAGCACTTTGGGGGACAGAGGTCAGAGGATTGCCCGAGACCAGGATTTAAAACCAGACTGCACAAGTTGGTAAGACCTCATCTCTGCAGTAAATAAAAAAATTAGCCAAGCCTGGTGGCACATGCCTGTGGTTACAACTTCTTGGAAGGCTGAGGCAAAAGGATCACCTGATTCCAGTTGGTTGAGGCTGCAGCTGCCATGCCATAGGTGTGCCATTGCACTCCAGTTTAGACAACAGAGTGAAATTTTGACTCAAGAAAGAAAGAAGGAAGGAAGGATAGCCAACAAAAAATAAAAAAAAATACGAGGAAAGAAGAAAGAAATGGGAAAACCAGAACACTAATAGATTAAATGTAGGGTAATAGATACAAGATACAAATTATCATTAATTACGCTAAATGTAAATGAAGGAAACATGAGTAAAAGATGAAGACTGTCAAATAATTTTTAAAAAATCAGCTGTATACAATTATAGCAGTCAATAATGGCAACCCCCAAATATCCATATTTTAATTCCCAAACTTGTCACCTTGCTAATTTACATGGCACAAGGAACTTGTAAATGTAGGTTGACTATTGAAATAAGATTAGCTTGGAATATCCAAGTGGGCCCAATGTAGTCACAAGAATCCTTATGAAAGTGATTCAGGAGTATCACAGTCAGAGGAGATGTGACACAGAAACAGAGCTAAGAAAAAGAGAGATTGATTGATCTGAAGCTGCTACTGCCGGCATTGAAAGTGGAGGAAGAGGCCGCAAGCCAAGGAATACAAGCATTCCATTAACTTTGATAGAAAATTTCATCTGGAATCTCCATTTTATTTTTGTCAGTTTTGTCTTATAAATTAGAGAGTATGAATGCCTTTAGTCATTAGGACAATAGGTTGATCATCTTAATCCAAACATTAATTAAACTAGTTTGGAGCTGTAATAGGGCATTTTAAATCTCTCACTCCTGCCACCTCAACTCTAAAAGACTGCTGCTTCAAGGGTTCTTCTCTAGATCTCTAATCTCTAGTCTCACTCAATTTCAAAATCTAGAAAGTGTCCTAAAGGAAAAACTGAGTGTGAATTTGAGACAAGCTCTTTCCCTTGCGAAATCTTTACTTCCTAAGTACAAGAAAACTGCAGGAGATTCCTCTCAAAGTCTTAGACACTAAGATCTCAGTCTCTAGCCTCCTATATTGCCCCTAAACTCAGTCAATGCCCATGAAGGAGAGTGGCCATGTATAAGTTTTCTCAGTTTTCCAGTTTCTAACCCAAGCTCCACATTACTATTAAAAGTTTTGCTAGTTCCCTTTATCTTCAGCACAGGATTTTTGCACAGGCTAATCTAGATTTCTCAGCCAGAAGTGATAATCCAAGGGAATAACAAAAAGAAAAACAACTTGTGATCATCAACTCACCTGGGAAAGACTATCCTTTCCCTGGAATGTTTGTCTATCCAGGCTTTATACTTTTGACACTCCTCTTTGCATTCACAGTGTGACTTTTAAAATATCAAATATCTGATCTAGTTGTTACAGAAATTGGCCTTCTGTGAACTAGTACATCCTTCCCAGAAGCAGATGTCCCTGGGCTGGGCAGCATACTGTTTTTAGTAAAAACAGAATTTTATTTTAAATCTTCAGTCTGTCTTCTTGCTTTAACAGCATGAGGGTACAGATAAAGAAAATTAAAAAAGTAACAGGTCTGTACCTGAACTTCAACCTGTAAAAACTTAAAGGAAGAAGATTTAGCAAAGTATCTGAATAGGAACTGATAAAATAGGAAAATTGGGAAAACATGGTGTTTCACAAAACAAGAGAATGAAACTATGATGGTTAATGCTTTGTCAACTTGACTAGGTCCTTGTGCCCAGGGTTTAGTTAAACACCAATCTAGAAGTTGCTACAAGGGTACTTTTTAGATGTGTTTAGCACTTAAATCAATAGACTTTGAATAAAGCAAATTACTCTCCATAATTTGGGTAAGGATTATTCAGTCAATTCAAGACCCTAAAATAAGAGATGCCTTGAGAAGAAGAACTATCTCCCTCTTTCTCTCTTCCCATTTTCTAGATACATAGATGAATGATAGCTAGCTAGCTCGCTATCATAGATGAATGACAGCTAGCTAGCGAGCTAGCTAGCTAGATAGATATACAGACAGACAGACAGAAAGACATCTTATTGCTTCTGTATCTCCGGATAACTCTGACCAATACAAAGACCTTTCAGACAGTTCAGATAGAGAAAAAACATTCTTGAGAACTGTTGGAAAAAATCAAGTAAAATAAAAACACAAACCATATAACATACATGTCATTATGGTTCTTTGCAAAAGCAATATTGGTGGAGATTGAGGACAAAAGCCTGATTAGAAAGGACTGAAGGAAACAAATATAAACTAAGGGGAAATTGTGACTATAAATTATTTCTTCAGTATTTATTCAATGCAAGTTTCTTTTCTTCAGTAAATTTTTGCTTGGGGAAGATAGTACCACACAGTTCTGAACTGAAAAGACATAAGATGGAGTCAATATACCCAATGAGCAGTCATTTTAACATTGCTTAGTTCTGTCATGTTTTTCTAGCAGTTCACTTTAAATTGCCCTCTAATCAAGGACAGAACTGGTTTCTCAGAGGTAGTTATTGATAACTGCTTTACAACCAACTCCCACACTTGTTTGGTAAACAAGTTGACCTAATCAGCCCTTCATGACCTTTGTGACATGGACCTCATCAACATGGCAGCTGCCATGTGTTTGACCAGCCATCTACTTGCTGTTCATCACCTGACATCAGTACTTGTGCTTATCTGTCCCCTTCATGATGATATGAAACAGACCACCACCTTAATGACCTGCCCTCCACCCCCCATAAAAGGGAAGGTTTAAAAGCATTAAGCAGTCATTTGCCATTGTTTTGTTAAGCACTGGCCAGTTCATGTGTTCTCTGATCTATGGCCACCATGTTTTCTTAGCTTTGGCCCCCTCCCCTATCTTGAAGGGATGAATCTCCTCTTATCTCTCTCTAATTTACTTTTTAAATAAACTGTATTTTCCAATTTAACTTCTATGCAATTTTTTTGCATCTTTCACAGCACTGGATCACAAACCAAACACTCTCCCACCCCAGAACCTGTGACTATTACTTCACATAAGACTTTGCAGATGTAATTAAGAATCTTGCTGTGGGGAGATTTTCCTAGATTATCTGACTAGCTATAAATGCAAATGTCTTATAAGAGGGAGGCAGGAGGAGAGTTTACCAGAGAGGATAAGACAAAGATAGGATGGAACAGAGAGAGAGATTTGAGAATGTTATGCAACTGGTCTTGAAAAAAATGGTGCCATGAGCCAAACAATGCAATTCCAGAAGCTAGGAAAGGTAAGGAAACAGATTCTTCCTAAGAACCTCCAGAGGGATAGCAGCCCTACTAACACCTTGCTTTTAGCTCCCAGAGACTCATTTTGTACATCTGGTCTTCAAACTCTAAAATATTTAATTTCTGTCATTTTCTGCCCCTAAGTTTGTGGTTATTTTTTCCAGCAGCAAATACTAATATGCCCACCTTCTTGGTACAGAAGGTTCACATTCTGAAAATTTAGACAAGATGTGATTGACTATGTGGAGTGGTCGGGGGTTGTTTGAGTAATAACAATCTAGAACTTTGATAGTTTAAGAAATCTGGGTTCTATGCTGTGAATCATAGAGTGAACTAGTAATTTTTACATGAAAAATTAACTGACCAAAGAAAGTTCTAGTTATATTTTTCTGATAGCAGAAAGAAAAAGAAAATGCTCATTGAAGTCTTGATAGGTAGCAGGATGAATCCACAGGTGGCCTGCTAAAGACTTACATAATAGTAGAGAAAACATGAAAGAGAAAAGTAGCTGTTGAAAGAAATTCTCCAAAGTAGGAATTATCATAATGACAACTTCTACTCATGGATTGCCTAAGTGTGCATAAAGATAAAAAGTTAAGAAAGAAAAAAAAAGCTGTATTGGTAGGAAGATCAAATGAACCATGAGTTCAGTTGACATTCCACATGGAGAAGTCCAATAGAAACTGAGATATCTGAAATAAACCCAATAAATTAAGGGTACAGATGGGTCTGAATGCACGATTGAAGCCCAGAAAACAGAAAAAGGAATAAAGACACAGATAGAGGTTAAAAAGTCAGCATAGGAAGGGAGAGGAAAAGAAAAGCTTGAGGAATTTCATTTACAATAGAGAGGCTTACAGCTGTATGATTTCTACTTCAGTTTGACAGTCTAAACTTTTTACATCAGATTTCTTACTGTAGGAAGAAAAAAAAACAGAATAAATCTGTGTGTTTCCTCTTTAGGATTTCGTTCATTTAGGTCACAAAAGTTTTCAGACTTCTTAATTTTAGAAACTTCACACTTGATAGTCTGAATTATTTCCTTCTTCAGACAAGGTCTCTGATCTATTAGTGTTTACTTTTGTAGCTAAAAAATTTTGTGAGGTTTGGTTTAGACAAGTAAACATTTAGGCAAAGATTACTGTTAATGCTGTGTTCCTTCTTCCAGTATCTTTACATTTTGTTTGGACAAGGCACCTGTTAATCTTAATTTTGGAATTCAGGAAGACTATGGGGGATGGAAGGGAGTCTGATTGTTTTATTTTTTCCTTTTTCTTTCAATTATGTTCTGTTCTTTCTCTTTCTACTTAATTGGAGAAAAAAAGTGATATCCCCAGGTTCCACAAGCAATACTCTATGATTGACTAAGTCAGGTATTTCTAATAAGGTCGATTTCAGATCTTCTGGAGTCAACAGAAGATGGAGTGATGCGCCACTGATCATCTTTCTGTTTACCAAAATATCAGTTTCATTTTAATTGTGAAACTGCCAGTCTTGAGTAAGGTGTAAAATGAATCACCATGTAGTTTAATGCAT
Organism: Tarsius wallacei; assembly: GCA_963574415.1. NCBI lineage: Eukaryota > Metazoa > Chordata > Mammalia > Primates > Tarsiidae > Tarsius > Tarsius wallacei. The sequence continues at coordinate 27,698 of CAUYQG010299070.1, forward strand.
TTTTGCAATTCTTCTGCTTGAGCAAAAATAGAACAACAGATGGCCATAAATTCAGGGAAGCTTAATGAATTGGCAAGTTATGACAGAAAGTAAGTTAGAATGGAGTAACTTAAATGTCTATTAACAAAGGAAGAAAAAAATCTCTAAAAGTATTGTTTGGGAAAATGGAACACATTTGATTTATAACTTCTGTTTTCTTTTATCGTTATTTATTTGATATGGTTAATTAATTTAAGGAGATCTGTTTCACACGAGAACAGCTCTTTTTTCTTTTCCTTTTTTTTTTTCTTTCTTTTTGATTTCTAAAAACATTATGTTAGGCCAATATTTTTGGCATTCAGTGACACCCAAACTGTAGATTACCCCCCAACTCTCCAATTTCACCTTCAAGAGGCACCATACTATGTCTTTTGGAGCCAGGAACCTTGGAAAGTTCAAGTATCTGTAGTAAAGTTACTGCTGACAAGAAGAGCCTCTTGGCAGAAAATATGTTCCCCAGAAAACAGAATTGAGCCATATAAAATTTCTTCTGAAATGTATTCCATGTTCTAGAATAATTATAAAGCATAAGAATTTTATAAGTAAATACCAGGCACATACAAAGAAGGCAAGAGAGAATCTGGAATAAATTTGAGATATTTGTGGGCAATAGGGGCTTATTTCCTCTCCCATGTTTTTACAATTACATTTGCTCACATTAAAGATGTATTTATTGACAGGACTCACCCAATACATACAGAGCCTAGAAAAATGCTTAATAATTATTCTATAAAATATTTTAAGCAAGGCATTGTACCTTCCTCACAGCCAACCAATAGCAGGTCTTCCACAGTAAGGCTATGCAGTATGAATATTAACAAAGATGCAAACTACCAAAGTCTACTGGGGAATTCTGATCTATTCAAAAAGCTATGACAACTAGATGTTAACCCTACCAATGCAAAAAGTTCTTAGGGGGATCAGTAGAGATCATGCTCTTCTTAACATCAGGGCTATATGTTAATGCACTTATTTTAAGCATAGATACTTTGCATTGCTTAGTAATTTGAGTGGGGGATTCCAATGCTTGGCAATTTACAAATCATTCTTCAAAATGATGCTCAAAATAAAAGCAATAATGTTGTATCCCAAAACAGCTCTCGTGGCTCTAAGAGAAGTAAAAAAAAAAAAAAAAAATTAAGGACTGTGAGCCTCAGTAAGATGAGAACTGCAAAGCATTTGTAGACTACTATAATATAGAGGCTACCTTGAGCTTATGAGAACCAGTTCAGTGATGTGACAAAGCTGGAATTCAAATTAAGTAGGGGTAAAAAGAAAATGCAAGTAATTATGGACAGTGAACCACATTGCTTTTTCAACTGACATGGCTAGAACTGGCAGAGAGGAAAGTGATGAAAAGACATTTCTGAGATCAAGCCTTAGCATTTTTTTTTTAGAAGAATGAGCAATAGACAGAGGACAGATTATTAGTTAAATAAGCTCTCACTCTATTTTAGATATGGCTGAAATGCTGAAAAGACCCTTCTTGGCTGCAATGTGGGGAGGAAGTTTTTTTCCCCTTCATATACAACTTTCATGTTTTCCTTTATACAAATGTCAAGTGCTAAGTAGAATAATCATGAGTTTTAATAATTATGTAAAAGATTTTTACAAATAATGTCGTTGCAGTTGAATTTGATAGAAAAGATACTCAAGCTCCTCACCTCCAAAAAATGTTCATGGCAGAATCTTAGAAATATGCTTGACTATTCTCTAGAATATCTAGCAAACAAGAATCAAAGTGTCATGTATACTCCTGATAATTTTCCTCCCATTAAAACATGAAGCCACGTAATAATTTGACTTTAAACATTTTGTACAACACAATAGGATAGTTATTAGAAAATGACCTGCTGATTAAGTATATTTGTTGAGAAAAAATTAAAAGCCCTAGTTGATCTACAAAAACAAAATGAGTAGTAAAATATAGCTTGAGAGTTTCCAAAAATATTTTAATCTCTAAAACATAAAAAAGTAGTTTTCTGTTTTGTTTTGTTTTGTTTTTGCTCAACTTGCAGCATCAGTTGTATTCAACTACGTATTTTTTTAACCTTATACTTTTTTTTCAATACACAACGGGATGGAAAGAGATATGTTTTTCATATTTTTCTCTTTGATGTCTGATTTAAAAGACAGCAATACTAATATTAGGAAATACTAACAAAAATAATGTTTTAAAATGTAGGAATTGCTAAAAACTCTAAGGAATTTGGCAAATCTAGAAAATACACTAAATTGATTTATTTTATTTAGGCAAAGCTTTTTTTACAAAAAGATTTTAGACTTATACCATTCATTTAAAGATTCAAATGCAAACATGACCCTGCTAATAAGCCACCTAAAATAAGTGTTTTTTTTCTTTTAATACATTTGTAGATCTGTCTAAAACCAATGAAATGCATAATTTAAGAGTTGCTCACCAAACTTTCCTCATAGCCTTGTGCTCAGGGCCCATGAGAACTATGTTTTTGTTTTTGTTTTTGTTTTTTTATTTAGAAAGTAAATTAGAGAGAGAAAGAGGAGATTCAGCTCCTCAAGGTAGGAGAGGGGGAGGAGGCTGTTTTTTATTCTTGTCTGTCGTGTGTTATTTGTGTTATAATTGGAAATCACTAAATCTCTCTGAAATTCAGTGTTCTCATTTGCAAAATGGGAAGATAATATGTTTCCTTGAATGGATTAATGTGAGAATCCATCTTAGTCTGCTCAGGCTGCCATAAGAAAATACCATACACTGGATGACTTAAGTAACAAACTTATTTTCTCACTGTTCTGGAGGCTGAAGTGAGATCAAGGTGTCAGCATGATTCAGTTTCTAATGAGGCCTATCTTTCTGGTTTTCAGTAGCCGCTCACTTGCTATGTCCTCAAATAGCCTTTCTTCTGTGTACATGCACTTATGGTATCTCTCTTCTTACAAATTCACAAGTCCTATTGGATTAGGGCCCCATTTTTATGATCTCATTTATTTTACTTATCCCCTTAAAGGCCCTATGTCCAAATACAGTTGCATAGAGGATTAAAACTTTAACCTATAGATTTTGGGGGCATGGGGGAAAACAATTTAGTACATAACAGCTACTGATTCAGAATCACAGATAATGGAACTCGGAAATCTACATTAAAAAAAATTCTGAGAAGCCGGGCTCGGTGGCTCAGCCTGTAATCCCGCACCTTTGGGAGGCTGAGGTGAGTGGATTGCCTGAGCCCGCGGGTTCGAGACCCGCCTGGGCAAGAGAGACCTCATCTCTACAATAAATCAAAAAATCAGCCGGGCGTGG